>VNWX01000800.1:0-18408 GCA_009869905.1 Ceratophysella communis
TGTTTTATAGTTGCTACATAATGTTAGAAACATATTTAGACCGAAAAAGAACATTTTTGGAAAACAAAATTTTTTAGCCCAAAATCATGAAAAATAGGCCTTATCCGGTAAGGTCCTTTTCGCTCGGAATTCGAACAAATGATAGGAACAGGTGTGATCAAAGGCTTGGCATTTGGAACGGAACTCCCTTGAATGAAAATCAATTTCGCAGTCCCGATAAAATTTCTGTTATTTGTCTCAACCTCAACCGTTTAATTCTCAGAAAGTATACAAATCAACAGTTTAGCAGCTAGGAAATTAAAGGCAAAATTGGCATTATAAGCTGATAATCACAGTTACGAGTTAGGTATAAGTTAATACGAGCGTTATAACGTTGCTGGTGCTTAGATAAGAAAGTAGGTTAAGTGTGTATCGAAGATGGTTTTTGAAGACACTGGGAGAACAATGAGTTACCAGGAGATAAGCAGCTTATCTCCGTCCTCCACTGAATACTGTGCGAGATCGTGAAAGTCATTATCCAACGAGAATGAAATGTTAGGGTTTCGTGAGCTGACCAATTTCACATCGCTAATGGAAGCAGTCACTTTAAACGTTCTCTGCAAAAACATCTTGAGCTTTTGAACGCTCATATTTGGCATGACTTTCTTTGAACAGCTCCTGACACTCGGATCTTGTGGGATCAGCTGAAGGGCTGTAATTTTAGAAGAGAAAGATGAGCATCCATTCGCTACATAACAGTTCGATTCTTGGCGTAGTTAGGCATAGGAACTTACAAATCAGGCTGGTTTGCATTGTCCTGACAGTGGTTGCCACTTCACCCGCCTCAGTTTCACCCCACTCTGAAAATGTCATTAGTAAATATGATTTAATTCCAATATCTCAAGCCTAAACTTTAACCGTCCGTTCATTTAAGTTTAATTACAATTACTTTTTACAAGTTCCGCGTATCGGGGATGCTCCACGGCAAAACGCACCTCAGTTCCTTCGGTATTCCACTTCGTCGAAAACTTTTTCACGTAATCAATTTCATGCATCTCTTTTTTCTTGACGGGTTATGTCAATTCCTTCGAGTTTCTAAAAAAAATCGATAAAAAACCTAACGTATAATCCTGGACATTTTTAATGCAACAATGATTGTGATTGCCACGGAATCCGTACAACAAGCCTTCCCATCCTTGCAATAATCAGGTGACGATTATTTCCTCTCGTGTCCTTCTCCAGAAAAGGATTCAAATCAATTCGAAGTTCTCTCAGACCCATCAATTTGTTCAATTCGGTTATTGATCCCCACTGGAATAAGTTAAACGTATATTTAGTCCTCGTCGGTATCCATAGTAGATTCAGAAGTATAAAGTCAAGAACAAATGCATTACGTTTTCAATTAAGTTCTCAGATAGATTAAGACGCTTTAATTTCGGGAATAATTCGGTGCTTTGTAAGTTCGACTCTTCGAAAACATTTACAGGAAATCGAACACACGTAATGCGGTTAGCACACAGGTTTAGATATTCCAATCTACATAAACAGAAAACAGATTAAACTAACTGGTAGTATGTATTTCGTTCTGTTAAATAAGTGTTAAATTATGTTCTTAGATTAGAAATGGACTGACTTTTGGCAAACATTCAACTTGATGACCTCATCCCAACTTGTAATTTGGTTTCCTTCTAAGTCCAGGGTTGTCAGATTCATGAGTGTATTGATCGGCGGCAGAAGACGAGATATGCAGTTAAATGGAGCCTAATATGACAAAATCAAAATCGGTTATAAACGTAATGTTACTACAATAACCAAAAGATTTAATTAGTGGTGGTGAGTTCTGGTTACCTGCAGATTAGAAACGTACGGCCACATTTCCGATGTCGTAATAATATCCACCCAATCGTATTTAATCCTACCAAGAATGATATGTTCCATCTTTTCTAAGCGCCCAAACAGTGTGTCATCCTTGACGGGATGTTGCAAGGGATTTCCGCTGGTAATTTAGGTAATTATTCGTGGTTTGACTACATACTTTAGTTGCTCCATTGCGAACTCTGGCTTCATATTATGTAGAATAAGGAACGCACACATCAAAGAATGCTTTTTTACCTTAGATCTAGTCGCTTCAAATTTTTCAAAGTAACACATAGCTTGACTATAGAATCCCATTGTGTGATTAAATTTTCGGCCAAGTCAAGAAACTGGATTCCTGGGCACAACTCCGCCAATTCTCCGGGATTTCCGAGTTCGGATATTTCTCTTGCACTTAGGTCCAATATTCGAAGCTGACTGAAATATAGATTTCTTATTTAAATAGGGAGTACATTATACACGCACGCATTGAATACATTTCGGCAAATAATCTGAACCTCCTTACTTAAAAGTTATTCGCATTTTCTCGAGTCGTTGATCAATTTGTTTGAGCCGGCTCATGATTACTTCATCGTGTCCATATCGCTCATGGAGAGCCGTGATCAGATTTGTTGCCCTTTTTGCTTTATCAGGACGAATAAAAGAAGCAGCATTGGGTTTATTGGGCCTAAAGTACTCCACTCCCTGGACAGATCCATTATGCTTTCCCCGTGACGGCTCGTCCCACTCAACTCCCAACCAGACACCCGGATGTGGACTCACTGGACCAATGTAGCGTACGACACCCGAGTGTTGTTCACACTTAATTCTGTCTCCAACTTCAAAACGAAGGCCTAGACCGTCAGTTGATTGCTCATCTGGTATGGTCATGCCAGCATAGCTCTCTTTTGATTCCACCTCATCAGCCTCCGCGATTTCGAACTGGAACATGTTAAATGTTGATTTGAACTCAGCTTTAAAAGACCAACTGTCAGTTGCAAGCCGAAAAGCAAAGTCGAAGTGTGCTTGCGACAGGAATCGGTTCGGCACTTCCAGGATAAACTATCTTCCCGATCGAAATCCACGCACCACCTGTGAATTGTAAGAAATACAGGTATTTGAAAATGGTTGCTAAGGAAACGGGCTTTGCCACAAAATATAAACAAACAACAAAGACCTGTCTTTTGTCCTTAGATCATTGTTTGTCTGCGCCTTATATTTACTGGCATCTGCCACTCACAAAATAATAATTCTGTTCTGTAATATCAAACAGGAGTATAGCAAATTAAATATATAGACAGTACTTCAGTGTTTAGAACATTGTTGCTGGATTCGGGGTTTGAATTTGAGGTACGTTTTACGTTTCGCTCCTATCGGGTTACAGTAGTAGCGAGATGAACGCTTTATTTAACTAAAAGGGAAGGCCAATAAAACTTTGCCTGGTGCCGCTTCACAGGTGACAGGGTCAACTTTAACCTGAAAGCAAATTGAATTGTTGATGGTTCACGTTCACAGTTCTCTGCTCGGTCTAAATTCGTATTCCCCGATTTTTCACTCACTTTTTGGTTCCCTCCTCGTCTGAATTATTTTATCACAGATTTTGTTCTCACTTTGTTGCTTGCTTTGAGCTGCTGTTATTGCAAAGCAAACTGCCGGGCCGTCGCCGTCGTTGGCCGTGGAGAAAGCGTCGCTGTCGCTACTCTTCTGGTCGTCCAATGCCGGCAATCGCAATGATTACCTGACATTTACATGTTTTGAACTATCCCACTCGATCTCTAAATTGACGCCATTTTATGTCGTCCAAAACTGGCTCAGCTGTTTGAAGTTGCATTTTGTTTCCACTACATCTTTTTGTTGGAGATTTCCAAGTTTTTCGAGTTTTAAATTATGCATCTGTAATTACGAATTACAGAGCTGCTGAGGCTGTCCAAGGGTGTCCGACAGACTACCATTTATTTAGTGAGATGTCACGCGATGGCTGAAGTGCATATAATTGGAAGACTTCAAAGTGGTCGAGGTTTTGGAAACAACACTGGACTCTTCTGCAAGTACTCTGTTCAAGCCGGTATTTAAAATTAACGTGGCTGTAGACATAAAATTCATTATATGCAAAAAACAAATGTAATTGTAACTGATTGATATTACGTGTCGTGGTCATGTTTGATCGCTGCGATACAGGAAGCGCCTGGAAAAGAATTGCGGGTTCAAAAGAAGGACAAACTCAAGTTGACACGCCCTCAAATACGGATCTCTCAGTCTGGTCTCACCCAATCGACGTCCATTTTGTTACTAAAGGCCTGCAAGGTTAGTGATGTTGTCATGTAATATGCGATATGTAATTGGATCGGTATTATTGGCTACGGCAATATTATTTATTATTATTCACATTGAACTTGAAATATTCCTGGATACGTTTCTGTAAAGGTTGGCCAAAGATTATTATTGAAGTTAGCCGCCAGGACACCTTCGGTAGAAGTGATTTAGGAGGTTACGGTGTTTGTCACATACCATCCACACCTGGTACACATACCCTCGATATACCAACTTGGCGTCCCGTGGGTAAGCTAGTTGAAAAACGGCATTATTTCAGACATTCAGACCTTCAACTCTTAAATAGCTCTGTAGGTACTCAAGATCAGAGTTGTCGATAGTCAAACGGCTTATATTATTGGTAATGCCAATTAAATCCTGAATGTGTTGTAGGTTCTGCCAAAGACGAGGTGGTGAGGTACTTTCTGGGTGGATCCACCGAGTTGAGTGAAGCGGACTTTATTTCCAATTCCGCGGAGAGATATAGATTAAAAACGTTGCCCTCTGGAATTGTTACAATTGAGTTGGGAATTCTGCTAAAGAACTTCAATAAGTTTGGTCTGGAGGCTTATTAAATAGCAATTTACTTTCAGAAATGTATACAAAAATGATCTTTTCCGAAAATTCCGTATCCAAATACAAAATCACAGTTCTACTCAGCGCCATTATAATTTCTCAGTCCAGTGCTGTGTCAGATGAATAGCACCGAGCCCGATCCGAATTCAAATGTTCCAGCATTTGAGCCGTTGATTTCCACAAATAGCCTTTTACTGACGACTACCCAACGAACAACCGATGTAGTGAATACCACGATCCTACGAACACCCGCTATCGTGAATAGCTCTTCAACTACAACGACGGCTTTACCAACGACAACGGCTTTACCACCGACGACGGCTTTACCACCGACGACGGCTATACCACCGACGACGGCTTTACCAACGGCGAAGGATTTACCAACGACGAGGGCTTTACCAACGACGAAGGATTTACCAACGACGAAGGCTTTACCAAACGACGAAGGCTTTACCAACGACGAAGGCTTTACCAACGACGAAGGCTTTACCAACGACGAAGGCTTTACCAACGATGAAAGCTTTACCAACCGCGAAGGAATTACCAACGGCGATGGATTTACCAAAGACGACTACCTTACCCGCCACTACTGTATCCTCTGCCGAAGATGAAGTTTATTCAACAACCATTCATACAGATACTACTACAACCAGTAACATTTCTACCGAAAATAAAACATCATCAAAGCCCACGAATCCACCATCACCTAATAGTGACAACTCACATAGCCTAGTGTATTGTCTTTGCGATCTTCAGGTAAACAAATTTGTGAATTAAAAGCATGTCTGAAGAGTAAATATGCCTTTTTTTACCGCTTTACATCGTTCACATCAATGATTTAAAAAAAATTATTATATTAAATAAATCATTTCCATGTCTAGATGTCTGCTTGTGATATGAATTGTTGCTGTGACCCAGACTGCAGTGAGAATGAACGGGCCGTTTTTTCTTCTTGCGATGATCCAGAAATTAATAACTCAGGGCAAAAACAACGATATTGCAACCGGAGAGACTACGTGTATCGAAACAATACACCATTTTATATGGAAGTACATCGAAGTGGACTTTTCTGTGTAGTTTCGCCTCCAAATTTAAAGGAAGAAGAGAAATTTCCGGAATCACCAGAAGTAAGAATTTTTAATTCTTTTGACTTACTTAAGAATAGCTTGATAAGAACACTCAACACTCAACCCCAGGTATAAAGTGAATCACTTTCAGCACACCACGCTAGAAATCTTGACTATACTATGCACTTGCTAAGTGGTAATTATGATTTGCTTTGACAGCTCGTTGTTCTGAAGGTTTTGAATGAAAATAGACCACGATATTCTTGGATCCCGGATTTAAGGAGAGGAGCAAAGAGAGCCACAACGCCGTATACGTTTGCAAGTAAAATTCAAGTCGTAAAAGTGTTGAATATAACCCAAACAGACGGAGATTTTTTCTGGCTACCTTCCGGTTTCATTGGGACATCTTGTCTCTACAAACAGCCAATCGAATTTTTAAAAGAATCAACTGTAACTTGTCGAGAAAAAAATCTTTAGGCTTCCAACTCAATGTTCGACGGAGAAAAGATTCGATGCTACAAGCTTCTTACGAGGCACCTATATAATTAAAAATCCCAAATACAACATAACGACTGATAATCTGCTGAATATAACGTTTCAAGAATGCCACAATATTAACTCGCAAGTCCCTTGCAATGATGTTACTCAGCTCAAGTCACCGTTCTTTGATACAGAATCGCTGAGTTGTAATAACACTCTTGAAG
Source organism: Ceratophysella communis (assembly GCA_009869905.1). Lineage (NCBI taxonomy): Eukaryota > Metazoa > Arthropoda > Collembola > Poduromorpha > Hypogastruridae > Ceratophysella > Ceratophysella communis. Next base: position 6,491 of record VNWX01000800.1, read on the forward strand.
TGGTCAACCTGATTTTTGCTCACCAAGGCATCGACGGAATTTCATCAGTAACCGCAAAGATACAGTACAAGAACTTCTCGGAATCATCTAATGAAATGATTCAGCAATTTCGTGTCCGATTTGAGTGGAGTACGACGCAACCCGGCGACGATAATTTCCGTCCTCCCTACTTCGAAAAAAGTGGAAATCCTGGATATCTTATTGGAAAGCCTGTAATTGTTGGTACTGCTTTTTCAGATCAAGTACTGTTCAACGCAACACAGGAAGGCACCAATGATGAGATCTACGAATCAGTTTTAACTCCGATAAAAACGGAAAAACTAAGTTTTGTTCTTCAAGCTTTGAATCCGGAGAATAACAGGATGTCGGTTCACGGTTCAGGAGCATGTGGTGAAAGTAGAAAGCCGGTTCTCTTTGGAATGAATACAAATGTGCTGTGTACGTTGGATATTACTCAATTCAAATCTTGCCAAGCATTACAATACGAGATAGGAAGGATTCTCCTCGGAATGCCGCCAGCAGACTTTACTGCAAGGTACCTACCTAAAATACTTGTACTTTAAAAATGTAATGACGAGAGTCTCATTTAACCAGGAACAAGTTTCTTAATTACATTAGAGCAATCTAAACCTTGTACTAATTTTTAGAATATTGTGTCTAGATATGTGTCCTCATTTGGAAATCCTACATTTCACTCCTTGGATAACTGGGTTCTTATTACACCATCTGAACATCCGTTTGGGTCAGAACAGAGTTCTTCATTCACACAAATCGACACAGTTGGTTGCGAAGAAATACGAGATAGGAAGGATTCTCCTCGGAATGCCGCCAGCAGACTTTACTGCAAGGTACCTACCTAAAATACTTGTACTTTAAAAGTGTAATGTAATGGCGAAAGTCTCATTTAATCAGGAACAAGTTTCTTAATTACATTAGAGCAATCTAAACCTTGTACTAATTTTTAGAACATTGTGTCTAGATATGTGTCCTCATTTGGAAGTCCTACATTTCACTCCTTGGATAACTGGGTTCTTATTACACCATCTGAACATCCGTTTGGGTCAGAACAGAGTTCTTCATTCACACAAATCGACACAGTTGGTTGCGAAGGGATAGTCTCCTCATTGCACATTCCAATAATTTTTGTTCGTGTAGGATCCGTCAACTTTCCTCAGTCCAGAATCGTCTCAGTACTTCATGAGTACGGACAGCCAGTCAACATTCCCAAGAAAGCCCTACGAGGAAACGCAACTCGGCTCGTGGTCAGTTCTACCGTGCGATTTACCGATATGACACTATCTCCAGTTACAAAAATACCGCAATGGCCAGTAATTTCAATCAAACTCCCTGCCGACTTTTTCTATCCTTTCTCTTCTTACCATTCTGGCAGTCAGAAACCCCCTTTCTTTACACGTTTCCAGTTATTAGTAGTGGTTTCTTCGGTAGTCGTATTGTGGTAGTGGTAAAATTTTGATTTATTAAAACAATGTCGAGACAAAACGCTTCTGAGCTATATTACCGATGTTTACGTAATTGTGTATAATTAATTACATAAACGGGACAGTGAGTTTCGTACAATGCTTGTAATCGTAACGAGAATCACAGTTATTTATAGGTTCAATGCGATTTCCACCAATTTAAAAGCGTGTTTAATTACTTGTAAGTTTATTAAGTGAACTATGGATACTTCGGGCTTTGTAAGTGGATTGGTCTTCAAGCACTCAATGTTCACCCAGGACTACGGGCTTGGCATGTAGACTGACTGACAAGTATAAGTAATACTACCTATTCATCTTTGATCTGATCACTGACTAAATAGGACCTAAATGGCCAATAGCGATGACCCCAAGGTCGTAACAAGGTAGTCCACCATATATCATACTGCTAGATAATTCAAAACTACACTACATGGCGGAAGTTTTAGTCTGAATCCTCTGAATCAAACGCTAGCACTTTGCGTCGTTTGGGTGGAACACTTTCGATCTCGACTGCTTCACTTAGAATGGATGGAGAATTTGGCTCTTCAAAATCCGTTTCACTGCCTGAAGTAGAATCCTTATCAATGTTCTGAACTTTCTTTTGCTGGTCCGTACTTACGGGTGGACCTGCATGAACTGGCCTGCTGATTGGTTCGAAGTCTGCTTCAAAGTCCGTCAGGTCGTCGTCGGTATCGGTATCTACTATGATTTCTGCGGTAGTAGTCACACTCTGTTCTTTCCTTGGTGGGTTGGAGTTGTTGGGTCGTGAAGGAGGCATTTTAACATTTAGTCTCTCAATACGACTTCCGTCTTCCAAATCTTCAATATCTGTATCTTCATCGTAGCAAGAAGTTTCCACAGTGGCGTTTTTGCTTGTAGAGGGGATTTGCTCGACACCTATTCATGATTTAAAGACAATTATTCCCAAAGCTCTTAGCCACATGTTGCTATCTTACTATAATTGGTACCTTTAACTCACCTTGTAGGTTTGAACTTCCACTCTTTAGCCGCTGTATTTGATCCTTCTTAGCATTAAGGCACTTGGCAAAGGCTCTATACAGTTGGTCTTCCATTACATTTTTCTGCACAATCAGTGCTTTGTAAGCAGATTCGAGCTGACGCATAGCCTTTGAGAGCTCCAAAAACTTGATATCTGAGTCAACAGTTTTAATTACTGCCTTCCTCAGCAGCTTGTAAGCAAGAATTAGTCAAAGCAGCCAAAGCTTCTGATGTTGAAACCTACATAACCGAGCAGAAGACACTTATTTAAAGATTGCTGTAATGCTAGCCCGCTCCTAAATTCGGGAGACCATGATTACAAATGATTAAATGATAAGTAATCGGCATTTGTTCAGTCAACTCACGGGGGATAACTCAATAACTCCGAGTTTTCTTTGAGAACTCTTTGTGGACAACAAAATCAACTCAGGAGATACTGCTGACGGGTTCTGAATGTCGAAGCTGTACTTAGTGTCGGATCCCGTAAAGGCAACTTCGGATTTCCTTCAGAAATTCGTCATAACTGACTGCAGCGTTAGGTGCTTCCATGTTCCAATTCCTTATACATTCTGTCGATATCTGAAAATGATAAGTATTACAATCAGCAATATATACGTAAACATCAGTATTATTTTTAAACTTTAAATAAGTACAAGGGAAGGGAGTTTACATGGCTGACAGACAATACTAATTCAAGAGGAGTGACAGCTGCTCAAAGGCAAACACTAGCGGCGAGTTAGCTATTAGCTATATGCGCATACCTCGGTTTTATATCCATTGACTTCGTGCTTAATGACTTCATTCTGAAGTATAAAAATAGGACCTGGAGCAGCATCCAGGTTAGATCCGGTTGTAATGACTGTGTATTGAATTGTCCCGTTTTTTATAAAATGGAGGTTCTTCATTTCGCTCTTGCTCTTCATGTGACCGTGACTGTCAACTTACTGCAATAAAATGACAGAAATATTGAGTAATCAGGAAACATAAAAGGAAAATACCCCACCAAAACCTAGCCCGTCTGCGTGTGCCAATAATAATTTCAGTTTTCCAGTCACGCACCAGTCACCGTCACCAGTTGCCGTTGCCAGTGCAGTAGTAGTTATAATATAGCAGTAGGTATACCTTTTGTGATTGTTGATGTTGATTGTGTTTGTTGACCGCGATCGTGTCGAGCCGGCAGGTATTCGTTTTGTATTTATATGTCTGTCGTATATGTGTGTGTTAATTTTTCCGGAAGTCGAGTGCGTGTATCTACCTATTATGGAGCGAGAATAAAACGAGAGAGCGAGAAAGCAAGGAAAAAAAAAACTTCTCCAGCGCAGCTATCCGCTCCAGTTATGCTCTATCATTATCATCTATGCTCAATGCTCAGCTTACCTCAATCAGATGGTGGTTTAGGTAAGAGATCCTAAACCCTGAGAGAACCGAAGATTTTTGTATGTTGTTCTAAAAACAGAAAAATATTTCCCGTCAAAGAAAAGTGAAGAAAGAAAGAATCGTCTTTCACGGGACGGGCAAAGGTCAGCTAAACTTTCAGAATTTGGAAGAATGTCCGTTCGGTATCGTTTGTCATTCGTCTGCCTTGGACATTGAACGCTACCAGCAGCGCCGAGCCATACACCAGGACCATACGAACTGCTGACTGGAAGAGCACTTATCTTTAGTTTTAGTTCAATTACTAGATTAATTAGCTGCGCTCATCAATTTCATTGAAGAAGGAGAGAGGAGGCCCAGGCCCAGGTATTACGCGTAATTAATAATTAATATAAGAATTGCATAGTTCATAGTTTAAAAAAATAATTTAGATGACACCTGCACATGGTTTCTATCTCTTTTATGTGTATACTATGATTTAGGATCTACATATTAAATATTGTATTATGTACTTATTATGTATTACTACCACAGCTTGAAATTTTTGGTTAGTTTTTTCGGATGACATGTGAAATCCCTACCTGTTTCACACTCAACATAAAACATCACTGGGTTTAGATATATGGCTTAGAGCTGCTTTTAGCGAAAACGTCCGTTGTTCAAATATTAATGTTGATTGGAAACTTTTCGCTTTTCAGGACACAGGAAATTCATAGAAAAACAGAAATAATTCCTATCCTACACGATGGAAGTTTCCCTGCAGCATTTTTCATATACAGTTAGGCCGACAGGAGGGGAATTATCACAAGAACACATTTTCCGAACAGGGGATATCATGTGAATTATGCATTTGTCCTCTGACATCAGAATAGTAGAATAGAGATGAGAAAATTCAAAATTTTCCAAAATCGTGAATTTCCGAACCTCAAAATCATAACATTAGTAAAATGATTCGAAATTAAAAATCGTTTTGAGCTTAAAAATCGCGATTTCGGAATGAATATTTGATTGTTACGCCCAAGAATTGTCAAAATCTTTTTCTTTTTTCTAAAATAAAATCATCAAAATAAATCATCGTTGTTTTTCAAAATGAAAATTGGTTTCAGCTCCAAAATCGTGATTTTCATCATTAATTTTCAAAATCAAATTACTTTGCCCATTCCTGTGAGACTCAAGAATTTCGCGATATATACTTCATTAATTTTTTATGAATTATTAGGTGTCCACTCGACAGCACTACAACTATTGAATTGACCGAAGAGACAATATGCCGAGGTGGTATTATGACAGGAAGGAACTTCGTGAAACTCCATCAGTGTTGGCTGGTTTAAGCCCAGAATTGGAAACACGCTTTCGAAGAGAAGGTGGGAATGATATTTACATCAACTAAAATATGTAAAACCCATATATTTTGTTATCTTTTAAATATTTCTCCAAAAAAAATTTACACGGATTTATTGTCTCTTCCACGAAATAAGGTTGAGGGTTTACAAAGTAACAAAATAAATTCGTTTCCGATAAAAGCCATGGTTTGGAATTAAGACTGTCCAAGGTTCTATGATTCCGAACCGAAATAGGGTGCGTGAAATCCGTGGATGGCATACGCTTTTCCTTACACAACTGTAGGAGGTTATAGGTTAGTGGAAACATGCGATCCCCGGGTCAAATAGTAAAAGGACCGGAATGGTTACTACCCAAAGAAAACCCTGAAAACCCTGAAAACCCCAAGACCTCGATCTTGATTTTTAGCATCAACTTCAACGCCAACTGATGGAAAATGTAATATTTGTTTTACGTTGTTTCAGGAGCTCGATTTGTTATCGAGCTTGGAGCATCGATGAATCTTTCACCGACAACTATAGCTACAGGAGTAATTTACTTTCATCGTTTTTACATGTTTCACACCTTTCAAAATTTCCCAAGATTTGTAAGTACCAAACTATCTGCGAATTGAATTTTTAAATCAGAAATGCTTATTTCGCTTGCCTATTAGCTGTTAATTGAAATCTAATAATAAGTTGTTCTTTTTTGCTAGCCTACTGCCAGTGCGTGCTTGTTTCTAGCAGGAAAGGTAGAAGAAACTCCGAAGAAGTGGAAGGATGTTATAAAATTTGCTCAGGCGCTTTTACCGGAGAATAAATTTGCTCAGTTTGGAGATGATGCTGTAACTCAATACGTAAGTACTTATAATTATTCCTAAATAGTAAAAAACTCCGTGTACGAATATGAATTCTTCGGAACCCAAGTGCGCCGGTGGATTAAAGTGACGGATGGAGATGGAGACGAGTAGGAGAGAACGCGAACGGTTGCTAAGAATGACATTGACATGACTGGTATACATGATTCATGTATAATGTATATTCTTCGGCTCAAAGCAGCGGCCAAGGATTGGTGAATTGTAATAGCTTTTTTCTGGAGCATCCAGGATTACGAAATATTGGGATATAGAATTAATGTGATGCAATTATGTATGCTTAGTAATTCCATGTTTTATTGATGCACAATGGGCCGAGTATCCTAAAAATTGGCGGAGTATCATAATTTTCAACGTTTTATGTCCTTTTTTTTACCTTTAAGGAAGAGCTTATGACCTTGGAGAGGATTTTGCTTCAAACAATCAAGTTTGACTTGCAAGTGGAGCATCCGTACACCTTCCTCTTAAAATATGCAAAGTCTCTTAAAGGAAAAGGAAGAGCTTATGACCTTGGAGAGGATTTTGCTTCAAACAATCAAGTTTGACTTGCAAGTGGAGCATCCGTACACCTTCCTCCTAAAATATGCAAAGTCTCTTAAAGGAGACAAAACTAAACTCCAAAAAATGGTGCAAATGGCTTGGACTTTTGTAAACGACAGGTACCTAATTATGACTGCTGATTAATTACAAAATATTAGGTTAATGTATTTTATAATCTGGAAAAATTTGCTTCCTATAGAGACCCAGAAGAAGAATAAAGTACATAATAAATATTTCGTGATTTCGTTTGACTTATAGCCTGTGTACGACGTTGTGTCTGCAGTGGGAGCCTGAAATCATTGCCATTGCTCTGATGTATTTGGCTGGAAAACTGAGCAAGTTCGAAGTACAGGATTGGAGTGGTAGATCATCTGCGCATTTGCGGTGGTGGGATGTTTTTGTCGAGGACATGTCTATCGAATTGGTACATACATTAATCTCATCAACCATCGGTCTGAAGTCTTTTTCCGATTTGGGATTCCGTGATTGTATGCTATAGTCGGTTGCTTATCTAAAATATCCCTAGTTGGAAGATATTTGCCATCAAGTGCTTGACCTTTACTCCACTCAAAAATGCGCCGCACGAAGATTCTCCTCCACGACAGTCCCGGAAAAGCAGTGCGGCTCAAACGCATTTTGAGACTTGTCCGTCTTCTCCTGCAGCGACAAATGTTGGACCTCAAGGTTAGAATCGGTTCATTTAGGTTTTCCTTTTCGTTAACTTAATTAACCAAATTAAGAAGTTATGAAAATTCTGCTCCAGGTGTAGCTTCCTCTCCTATGATTCCAGTTCCAGTGCCGTCGACAATTCTTACTCAGCCACTGGTCAATGGCGCTGTGGAATCTCCAATCCATGGTCAAATTCAAATGGCGATGCGTAAACCTATAGTCTTGCCGGCTACACCTCCGGCTCCTGTAGTGGCAACGTGCATGTCTTTGCCTTATCCACCTGACCCAGAACCTTACCGTGCACCTAGGTTTTTGCCGTAGACTCACTTGAAAAGGCATACTTGGTATTCAATTTAACTTTTGTGAAAACACTGATTAACCCACAATATGCATTTCAATATTGATATTATCTGTAAGGGATGTATAGGTTTTCTGAATGCAGATATGTTTGACGTAGCAAGAGCAACTAATCATTCATATGAGATTAAGTTGGGATTGCAATAATACATATGAAGCGCATAATGTAATACATGTAGTTGTAAGTAAGTTTATTCTGCGAAGCTTTTTTTTTGTAAGCTACAACTCTCTCGCTTTGTAACTCAGTACAAATGACATCTTGTCTAGTCCGCCAACTGGTAGCTTGATAAATTACCAGAATCTCTTTTTCTTGCACCTTTGTTTGGACAAGTGTGGGATTGATTATGCTAATTAAATTGGTCTAATAACGCTGGGATATTGGATCTAACTAATCGTACCGTTGGTATGTTTGAAAAGTACAAAGTCTAATACGATTCTCAGTTCTTGTTATTTAATAGTAAGGTATTACTTTTGTCTTTTATATTAGTTAAAAATCAAAACATCTATTTTGTATTTATCAGCCGCACTGTCAGCTGTAGAGCATGTTACTTTAATTCGCATTGTCTGATGGGAATATTAAGAGGTTGCATTGTTCAACAACATTGCGGTCGCTTATCGACAACAAGCGTCAATAAAATTGGTCCTGTGAAAATATTGTAAATGGCATTGTTATTTAAATTAAGGGCAAGGTCGAGAGCTAAGTCATTTTTGTCATTTTGCTTTTCTTCCGCGTGAATAAGGACTAGCCAAAATGCTTTTATTAAGTTTCTTGACAAAAGTGATAAGATGATTACGGATTACGGAGTGATGAAGATGAGCATTATGAATGGGAATGATCAAGCCCTAAGCCTAAGAATGCTTGTTATAATAAACACCAATTTCAATGGTGTCCTCTGCCATAGTGTTATTAAAATAATTTCACAGAGCATGGTAGAGTTTTTGGGGCAGGGCAATCTATAACTGCTGTTGTGAAGCATCAAATATATATTTGCAGGTAATTCCGAATTTCCAGGTACAACCAGGTTGATAGGAAACAGACGTTAGCACAGCATTTTGGTGTTGCATGTCAAGAGCATAGATTATACATGTGTAGGTGATACGTATTTCTGGAGCAAGGCCTGAATTGGGTTGTTGAATCGATTGAGAATCAAACCTTGACTTGAATGTGCGAGCGTCTGTTGGCTAGTGCGGAGAAAGTGGGGAAAGGCTGGGGTCGGCCGAAGCACGAAGCAGGAGAGATGAGTGAGGTTGGCATGAAGTGCTCTTCTGTGGAGCAGAGTTCAAGCAGAGAAAGATAGGGAGATGAAATGATGAGGTGAAAAGATGGGGAGAAAGTGAGCTGGGATGATGGTGTCGCAATGCAGAGTCTGCTTCCCTGCATCAGCACAGCAGGGCGTAGTTCCAACGGCAGAATTAACTGGAGAGCTGCTCGTGTCCAATGCGGACTCGAGCTATGCCTTTCTCCCGTCCCGGGTCCTGTTGCTCCCTGGCCCAGCTGCCCTTCCTCCTCCCGTCGTCGGCCACAGTAGTTCTTCTAGCATGTTCGCTCTGACGTCCAGGGCAACGAGGGAAGCGGGAGCTTTCTCCAATATTGGATTTACCAGCTCCACTTTTACTCCGTTCGACGCGACCAGGGATGCGGGATGGAAAGCTACAGACGGGATTATACACCTGCACTGCAGCAAAGTACGCCGGGAACAGGAAACCCGCCATAGAACTTTCACACGCTCCGCTGACTCTTATTTCGGTCCTTTCCTCAGTTGACGTCCCTACCTCCCAGAATCGTTGCCAGGCTCACTTTTAGCCCTGCCTACCTATTTAATTTCCTTCCTGAGTTTACAAATTCATATGCCCATCGTCTGCAAACTTGAGCCTCGACGCTGGAGATTCCACGGACTGTACATAGGCATACGACGCATTTAGTCGATTGGGCCATTCTCCATCCTTCGACTTGGCCTGCTTTCTCCCATGCCTCTAATATGTACCACTTTCTTCGTAGAGCAGCTAGGGCGAGAGGCAGTCAGCTCAGCCCACATATTTGTCTGTGTATGTATACCTGTCCTGCTGCCTTGAAGAGAGTTTGCTCGATAATGTGATTCCCTTTGCCTTGAAAGTTGGGCTAAGAAAAGAATGGCTCCGACCTGCTTTATATTCCATGAGTCCCTTCAGACCCATTTTTTCTCCGATAAAACTTTCCCCGATCTAATTTCCGTGTACCGCCCTGGCCCACGGCTCCTTCTCCTGTCTCCGCCCTTCTCCTCAGCCTTTCTATGGCTTCTTTCCCTTGACGCTAGAATTCCGCAACCTCTGCACGTGCACGTACGCAAATAATTTTTTATTATGACTCATCAAGAAGACCCTCAGTCCCACACTGCTGCCCTCATTCTACTCCTCACACTTTCTCCATTGCCTCACTTATGAAAGACCAGAGGGATTCCGGGATTTGGTCTGCCTGCTACTACAAGGCAATATACCTGAACCAAATTCTCCTTTGGCATATTCCTTTTTAATTTGAAACGGAGTGCTCGCTGGCAGATCGGAGGGATGAACACAGGCCCAGACCCCGGCTCCCCGATTTCAGTCATAAAATATTGAAGGAGAACGTGAATTGGAAGGTGAAATTGAGCAATGCATCAACAGGTGATGATGGAACAGGGAAGAAGCAACTACTCCCTATCAAACGAAAGCTCCTCCGCATGATGTACTTCGTCTTCTTCTCTTTCTCAGAGTTTTCTCTCTGTATGTACATCTCTGACTATGGCTATACTGTTTACATCTCTATGGAGTAGGAGAGCTCACAACTTTCTCTTTGACTCTGAAATAAAGAACGAAATGCTTCTTGGGTTGATTGTATGTATATGCACGTGTACGTGCTCAGCTCGCTTTGATTGCATATTTCGAACTCCCTTTTCAATCTAATAGCCAGAGAATTCTTCATAATGCTGTGTTGAAATCGAAAAGTTAACTGTACATACATCACTTACTATTCAGTAATAAGATTACATGGATAGGCTATTTTTAATGAGGTAGAATGTCTTCGAATTGTAAGAAAATGATTTATATATGGCATGTCTTTTTTGGCTCCTTACTGAATATGCTAGTAGGTCCAGAATTCCTTATCCTAATAAAGAATTTGTATGCAAATATTTAAGGGGTTTTATCTAATGTATCTCATGTATTTTTAGTCGCCTGAGAATTATTAAAAGTTTGTCTATTTCCAGAATATTTTTCCTGGTTAAATATTTGAAAGTCCAGAGCATGCATTTTGCATGAGCTTCATTCCCCTGACTTGAAATTCCATTCGTCTGAAGTGTTTCCTAGTGGAATCCCATGTCATTGCTCATTCAAAACTCAAAACCGTGTGTACCAAGTGGTTCCAAGTATTTATTTATGCATGTGTCCAAGTTTTACGAGTCCTCCTGGTGTGAAGAGACGAATGATTCCATCCAAGTTAAATAGGAGCTGGGATTATCATAATACCGCAGTGGGTGCGTCATACTACTGCAGTACTATTCACATCATGGCCAGGGTTTAAATATCAAAAGGAAATGAGTTGTAGGCTGTAAGAGCTTTGTGCTGTACGAATGTGTAATGTTCTATTGAAATCGAATACATAATCTCAATTCCTGGAGCACTTCAGCTAGCTCAAGAGTGAGAAGCAGAGCAGATAAAAACGTGAGCTAATAATTATTGGCGTATTCTATTCTCAATTTGCACGCCATTCAACTCAACTCTACTTGATACGGCACTTGTCTACGCCGCACACCGCAACAAAATCAACTCTTCTCCCTCGTTCTGATTACTGATTATGGCAGTTTGACTCAATCAGAATTTTCCCCTTGATAAGAGCTTGCTCTACTTCCACGTCCTCCTGAGCCTTCTGCCCAGCGTTTCATCAATCTTGTCTACCTCGCAAAATCACCACTCACCACGAAGCAAGTTTATTTATGTGCACCCTGATAGCCCTACCACAGGCTACCGACACTTTCTTCTTATCAATGGAATGCTATTTTTTGTCCTTGGATGGAGTGGATTCCCGTATCAATCCCCACGTTTACCGCAATCTCTAATACCACAGGTTTTATTTAATTAACATTCGCCGAATCATAAAATTTTACTGACCGAGCAATTAACTTCTAGTCTAGAATAAAATAAATTCTGATGCAGATGGCTGAAATTGAATAACCCTTTCCTTCACCGAGTTGGATAGCTTATTAAGCTCTCCTTATCTAAGTACCTAACTATTGTAATTTTAGGTATGCTGAGTTCGATGATTCATCTCTGGTTAACTGGGACTTCCATGTTCC
>VNWX01000801.1:0-18404 GCA_009869905.1 Ceratophysella communis
CTGATGTTAATGAACTCTTGGCTCCCGCCCACCTGTGTCCTGGCCTGACTGCATGGCTGAAGAACGAGACGGAATGTGAGCCAAAAACCGAGAAATTAGAGCCCTTTCTCCAACGCGGGCTGTCCATCTTAATTTTCGAGGCGCTCCTTGAGACGCATAGCTGATCCGTCACGTTATAGCCTTGAACACCTCCAGCGGAGTTCGTAGCACATGTCTGGAAAACGTCATGAAAGCAAGAATTGTAGTATACGCTATCAGATTTGCCCGCAAAGCAATATTTGAAAAGGAAAGGTAACCTTTAAAGTTCTGACTTTCATTTGACGGGTTGAGAGAAGAAGGAACGAGCTACGTGTGGGCCGTGCGTGACTCTTGAGCTCTTGCATGTTTGAACTCTTTAGATTTGAAAGTTAAGGAATGAAGAGAGTATTAAGGAATTGATTCATATTACTTTCTCCCTACAACTTGGTCCACTACTACTTGGCTATTTAGGTTAAGTAATGTGCTGCCCATTCTCCGATTTGAAAGCCGAATGTCTCTGGCGTGCTGGGCTGAGCCTAGATTCCAGTCCAATTCCAAATCCCTACGGAGTCTATCGCCCGTCTGTGCAAAACAACCCGGTTTCTGGTTTGTCCTGAATTTGCATACAAAAAAACGAAGTAGCTCAAGTTTTGGATCTGGCCCGCCTGACCGGCTCCGTGTTTGTGTAGCGGTGAGGAGGTGGGTCTACCTGCCAAAGCCTCAAATGAAAAAGTATCGAGTTGCTAACAAGGAAACATTTCCAATGAAATGTGTGAGACGAGAAGAAGGGTTCGTAAAACTTTTTGAATGAAAACTTCCTGGTTGCTCGGAGGGAGTTTGGGAACTGGTTCCCTGTCCATACTTAAAACCCCTACGGATAGGATGACAAACTGACAGTTTATGAGGCCGTTACGTCCATAAAAGCCATTAGGAAATGTCACACCGCAAGTAATAAATCCGCTCATGTATTTACCCTTTTTCGAAAATAATGACTCCGGCCGCGGAGCGAGATACTCCTTACTACCCTCCTGCTCTTTATCAACAGGAAGGACGCCCTCCGTCCAAACCACCCACCCTTTCGTCCCACCCTGCCGTCTAATCGACAACCGATTCTCCTTGAGAAATGACGCCATTCCGACAACGTAGTCTTAAAAGCCAAATGCCCGCTCTGACAGATAAGGTCAAGCCAGGATCTCGGCAAGGTCTATAACCCCCTGGCTCCAAAAAGACCCGGATCCGACCAGAGAAGTCCGATAGCCGACGCCAAAGCGAAGGAAATTATGTTTCCCAGGGACACAGCACGAATGCAGATGCATGAGACGGAAGTTGATGGAATATAAAAAAAATCCAATTCGCCTATAAGACGGGATCGGAGCTTTTGGGGGAATGTAAACTAAAGAGAAAGGGGTTCAGACACATGGCAAATTTCACAGGGAGGCTTTGATGTTATTTTCAATTTGACGCTTCTTTGAATTGATTCGATTTGAATGATTTGGAATCTCCTCTCGACTCAGTGGGCGCTGTAACGGAACAAAACACCCGAGCGCTGACTTTTCTCAAAGCACGAAAGCTGAGGAGAGGAGATTCCTAAATATCACATTCCAAGCCGACAACCTTTGAAAAACAAGGAGTAACTTTGTTCCAGGCTCGTGAACGTATCATTCCGTCAGATAAGTACGAATACCAATACCTATCCTTTCCTGTAGAAGACTCAAAATTGCAAAACTCAGGTCATGCTGATTCAGCATTCTAGCGTGAGATTGCTCATAAGATTACGATACTTACTCCAACTGTATTCGGCTGAACGTGGAAGGCTACTCACGAATTCAGAATTAAAATGCACAGAAACTAGCATTTTATAACCAAAATGTATCTCAAATATTTTCTTGAATTCGGTTTGAGCTAGAGATTCTCGTACTGTTGGAATTCACTCATCCAACATGAATACGTGTTTACTCACGATCTAATTTTACCAGGCACTATATTGACTCCGTCGACCTGCGAAATTCAAGACAGCGCGTCAGGAAACAATAATACGTTTATGTGTATCCAGTCCCAGGAAAAATGTGTGAACAAATGCCAAGGCCTGAATATGCAGTGTTTACTTTCTGAGTTTAACGTCGTTAGGGAATTCTAGAAAGTTTCCCAACCATTCATCCCATTTATTATGTTTGAGTTCCAAAGTATAACAGGGAGTCACTCAGCAACATTCAGAGAATTGTCACAGGAATTCGTACGTGTACCACACGCTCTTACTCTGGGCTAGTTTCCGTCTCGATGCAGACCCTCGTATAATTTTGTCTATCCCAGAAAAACGCATCCTCGTCAGTCGTTTCTGGACTGACGTTGACACCGACACGGAGGTGAATGAGAAAACAGAGCTGAGTCCTGTCACCCTAACCATTATTAGCTAAAATGTGGCAGCAAGCAACCTCTGAATGAGGTTTTGGACCCGTAGTAAAAACACGTGAATATTCTACATTTTGTGGAACCACAGCAATTTGGTCACGGAACAAACAAATGCCTGCATCATTCATTAGGATTATTCTGCTATTAGAGCGAACGCGTGACATGGCCTGAAATGAACTACGTATTATAATTGCAACGTGAGCACACATACCCTTATAAAGGGCTTTAGAAGATTAATTTAATGCAACGCTTCCTGTGTCAGAACGTAATGGGTGGCTTCAGAAGAGATGTTCGTTCGAATTTAAGCCAGGTTTAATTTCACAAATAATAATTCGATTGTGTTTTGGATTAGTTTTTATGCAACTGCAGCTTTTAAATAAGCTGGTTATCATTAACTAAAAAGTTACGTGGAGATTAATGTAGTTTTTGTGTAAATTTGGCGTGTTTAGATTTTGGTGAGAAGAAACAACGCCGGTGGACGGAGCCGCGAACGAGACTGGCATATTTGCTTTGAGCCTCCAGACTTAATTGTAAATAAAAAGTTTTAGTCGGGATGATGTATGAGGCCCGGTATTCAAGATTAGATTGTTGGAAGCAAAGAGCGTGGGAAACTTAGGAGTTTCAGGTAGAGCAGCGGTGCCTTCCTTGAAGCCTGGAATAATTGATTAGCACCATACTCGGTCTTCTCTTAAGCGCTGTTTAAATTGATTTTTAATAAATCTGAGGATTTTTAAAATGCCCTTTGATCAGTCATTGGCTCAGAAGTTTTAAAAAAAAAAAAGGGAGTCATATTTGTAAAAGTTGTAGCAGCTCATTCACAGAGCCCTGGCAAGTACATAAGTACTACGACGATACATAAAGAAAGCTTTAGTAGCTTAGAAATTAACGCTAGTGATGCCGATTATGAGTGGTATATTCCTAATATTTCTCCTTCACACATGAAAGTGATGGGGCTTAATAGTTTCTAGGTATTCCATGAAAGAGAAAGTATTGAATTGGGATTATATTTTCGATGTATCTTTGTGGTTAACACACGCTATGCTTGTTTTTCGCGTGTTCTGTCCAGTATGTTTGTACAGAAAGCCTTCAATATATTATCAAAACAGTTTCTCACAGAAATGTGTGCCTGGACGACACTAGAAAACGTGTCAAGAGATACCTGAGAAGAGATTTGGCAAATATTACGTGAAGTGAAAGATGAAGAGGAAAAGGGACTTACGGTTCGATCTCCGAGATTTTTGACGCGACATCTTAGAAAAACATGACTCTCGACTTGCTCTGAGAGATTGGTCATCATGGCATGGTCAAAGAACGGCTCGTTCCCACGCTCCTTTGACTCGAGACTCTCGCCGCCGTGTCCGCCGTAGGCCCGTGACTCGGCTGAGTTGGGTGGGAAGAAAGTCTCTGAGGAAGTGCTGCTGCTGCTCGTGTCCTCATCCGGATAAGAATGCTTCCAATCCTCGGGAATTCGCACCCAGGGGTTCAAGCTCTGGATCGTCTCAGGGGACTCGACTGCAAGACACACAACAAATACATATGAGTCCTCATGTGCTCGCAACGGGCTCACTTTCTCTGCCTTTCTCCAGTTTAACCAACCACAGAGGAAACCGATCTTTGCATGTCAGTCCTGTCTCTCTCACTCAACTTAGCTCCAGGATTGAACTACAAATCCTATTTCCGACTCTCATTCCATTCCTTAACGTCTTCACTTGAAATCCACAAGAGCAGACGGAGCCTTTCGACTAGCAAGCCCCTCACAGACAATCTTGTTTTTACCATGTCCTGTTTCATCGGCTCACAAACTCCTTGATCTTCGAACTTGCAAGGTTTAAGGGCCTTTGCCTAGACAGAAATTTACAAAAGCTCCCTATACATAAGGCCTGCTTACAGACCCAGTCTGCGAAGTATAGCTTGTAAATTGCCGGCGTTATTCCTGAAATCTCAATGGAGTCTGGAAGTCGTTTGCTCTTTATTTCAAATGTTTGCTCGTTTATTCGCCTTGATTTCCTCTTTGCTTCTACAGTTCAGAAGTTCTCAACAAATCTAGTTTTAATATTACAAGTTGCAAAAATCAACATTAACCTAAATCTGTCTCCTTTACTCCGTTACAGCAGGAAATATGACAGGAAAGGGTTTCTGAAGTTCAATTCTCATGGCTGAGGAGATTTAGCTATTTCTATTTACTCAGTAACTAAGCTGGACTTGCTATGCAAAAAGATGCGAAAATATATACGAGCATTTCATTAAGGGTTCGTGTTCATAATAGAAGACTATGTCAACCAAATGCGTGTTATTTTGTGTCATACGGCCTTTGGTCAAAGTTGAAGCATTAATTCCGAATGAGTCGAGCCATAGGCCAAGTACTGAAATCTGAGCCTGGGCCCCTTTCATGGGCTTCCTTTGACTCTAATTCCAAGAAAGCGAAAAGCTGTTGAGAGGCTGACCCCTTGTTTCGATCAACGGACAGTCTGGGAAATTCTGGCTCAAAGGTGGCATGAGTTAGAAACATTATACATTTGATGCTGCTGCGCTCTGCAAGAGTGCGGATTCTAAATTCTAAACTCCTTTGTCTGCCTTGTGAACACTAATGTTTCTAGAAAATCATTTTTGAGATTCAAAAGGGAAGATGAGGTTGTGCAGAGTGGAACATGGATCAGTCTTGTGTCTGAATTCCAACGATTCTTGTTCTTGTTGTAAAATGTGTGCGAGTCCCTGACGCGAGACGCGAATCACGTCTCATCTTCATGTAAAAGAAATAGACATAAGAAGGGAGTGTGGGAGTGGATTCAGAGGAAGTCATCCATATGAAGCAGGTAGAATCCATCTGCTTAGGCATGCTCCATGTAGCTGTGTAAATAACGACGAGGAGACATGCCGCTTCTTCTTTCTTGTTTCCAGTTTACAAGCCTTTCTCCTAATAGGGATCTTTGTAACAAAAAAAGCACACCTAGCCCAACCACGGCAGGAAGAGTGAAACAAAACACCAGCGTGCTCGTGTTTCATATCTTTCTTTTCCTGAACTCCTCGCGTCTGATTAACTTGATAGTCTATACGTCTGGAAACTTAAATACATAAATACTAGGAATTCCTTTACTAAATTTTCAAAATATTTATAATCGCCATACAGTAGAACCGTTGGAGAAAGTTCGCGAAATGCAGTTTTCGGCTTTGCTAATTCAAAACACTCATTTGTTCATCTTGCAACATCATACATCATTTATCTAGTTGTACTTTGTTTTGACATATTAAGGACTGCAATAATAGGAAAAATGAAAGGCTCAGCGGTCGCCTTTTCTTCTAATGACGAGCTTACAGACTGACAACACAAATCGTATTACATGAGTCCCCCCTTCCCAGAAGAAACTACGCTATTAGGTAACCTCAGCGCCATTTTACCTACAAAATCTTATTTGACCAATCTTCAGCATGTTTTTTTTCAATTAGTACAAAGAATCGGTGAGCTTTTACCAAACTTTTAAATTGGCATGAAAATTTGAATATAGATCAGTCATCATCAGCCTGGATTACTACGTTATCTCGTGTATTTACTGAGTCTGTCAATTCATAGAAAGTCAATACGTAGAACCTTCCTATTTGTTTCTGCGTTCTAGTGCAAGCTAAGCTTTACATGTATTTAAACTTTGAACTATTTTTAAATACTTCCGCTTATTCAATTTGTGATTTTTCATCATTTAATAAGCAAAGTGTGCTAATAAAGAGACTTCGAATCAATATAGAGGTTGCGAAACACTTTTTTTTTCGCTGAATTAGAAAACAATTGGCAGCTCAATCCCTGATGTGGAAGTTAAGCCGTCATTCAAACGAAAAATATTTGGTTAGACCAATTTCAGGTATAAAAGCCAGCAGCTGGAAATTAAATCGTCAATAATGTTACAGGCTCAAGCAGTTTTGCTATGGGTTTAAGTAGCAATCGAGATTTCTCCTAAGTTTCTAGGCCTAAAGCATTTTTTTCTTTGCAGGTATTTATGTAGGTCAAGCTACCGCGTTATACGCTTGAGTACAGAATAGAAATGAAAACGGGCTGGTCTTTAGAAATAGTTGGAGTGAAATAGAAAAACAAAATCAATGAAATGAGGCTAAGAAGTATCATTGAAAGCGGCAAAAGAATGAGAAAGTAACAGAAATAGGCTAGAATAGCATTAACGGGTTTTGATTTGATTCGAAGCAACAGCAAACTGTTCACTTGCTTCAGTGCAAAGCGGAGAAAGCCAAGTCAAAAGTACCAACTGAGGCCGTGTCCTCCCACACACACAGCATACCAGAAACTTGGCAAGAAGAACAAGGAAGCAAGAAAAAATCATAGGGACATATAAAAACTTGGTTTAATACGGAAGAGAAAGCGGAGAGCGGCACCAATCATAGGAGACGGAGAGAAAGTGAATTTCCCCTCCAGATCCAGTATCCATGTCACGATCAAAAATGAAGACAGAATAACTGAGACAATATTCGACAGAGGAAAGCGAGGGGTGTCCAAAGAACACAGGCCCCCATACAAAATTCTCTTGTCAAGGGAACGAACAGCAACAGCCGCATCGAGCTCGAAAAACCTGCTCTGTAATTATGCTGTGCTCCAGAAAGTGAGCGACAGTTCTTCCGCCGTCTCTTCCGGACGGCTTTCCTGAAATTAGGATTAAAAATCTCGGAAACTCGTCGACTCATTAATCACCAAATCCTCAAGCATAATAGCCCGCATTCTCCGTCAGTCCCGCTTGTTAGCGTTTCTTTAATTTCATTTGTTGAGACTTTTCTAGGCTCCGTAGAAGAAAACCCCTTCAGGAAAACTTTACTAAGTCCTTGCTGTATAGTCGCACTAATAGAAATCGTCAGTGCCGTTGCAATGCAGCAACCCGTCTGAGCGAGAGTATCCGAAATCATGCATATCCCAGCCCACTTCATCTAATGACATAACTAAGCTCTACATATCTAGACAGAAGGCTCTCGAGCTTTCAAACTGAGAAATTTGGAGTGTTTTCTTCTGTTTTCTTCCTTGTAATTAGGACGCTGGAAGTTCAACACGCCGTAATTAATATAGAACGGGCTTATAATTTCCAGGCTTTTAAACTCAACGACTTCATCAAAGCTCCCAGCAGCATTTGGACTTGATTATTTTCACCCTGTTTTTGACAAGACTTTTCCAGATTTCCCTTCGGAGCATGCACTGTAACACTACTGCTTGCTATAAATGTGTGGAAAATTCCGAAATCTCTGTCACGCTCAGCGTTTCCTATTCATGTAATAAGCCACTTCTTCTCTCAGCTTTATTCAGCATATGCAATTCACACACACAAATCTCTATGATGAAAATGAATCGTGTTCTGCAATCATAGGAGAGATTCTATGACGTAAATTTCTTTCAATTTTAGCTCCGAATTTGTGATTTGAACTGCATTCATTCAGTGTTAATTTGGCTGGCAATAAAAATATTCATATATACATAATCGGCTAATATTCAGACACTGCCAATTAAAATACACAAAATACACAGGAAACACTGAATCAAACGTGATATTTACGAATCCAGTCGTCCACATATGCAAATTTTAGAAGAGAATTCGAACTGGATAAACTGGGAAATTCTTTCGATCAAAGTTTAACCTAACTATAGTCCAAAGAACAACCACTTACTGCTAGTCGAGTTTTTGGAATCTAGGCTCAGTTTGTCATCTTCCTGTAGCTCCTTGTCAGTAATTACGTTGCCAAAAATCAGGCACAGTGTCCACAGGATTGCTGTTGATTGCCCGTTCATCTAAACAGAAAAGACAAAACCTCATATTAGCAATATGTAAGAGTAGCAAATTTGCAGAATACGTGGGCTTTATTTGAATACCAGAATAAAACTGGAATTTGCATAAAACTTAGAAAAAAGTTTATTTATAATGTAAGGTATACCGCTGCATAGTCTACATAATTCTATCTTTAAGGACTTCCAAGTCTACACGAAGAATGAAAAAAACAGACACAGGGTGCATTGTTTTGTAGTTTTGACTTTGATACATTTTTGTGGTAGCGCTTTTGATAGCTCCGTGTGTCATCCGCTGCACAGTATAATATGCTTTCTGTCGCTTTACTGTATGTGCTTGTGACCATATGTAAAAATCCGAATAAGTTCAGAACAAATAAGAAAGAACTACATTGTAACTATGGAGCAGCAACACTTGTGCCAACTTCGTGGGAAGAGAGAGTGTTGCATGAGGCGAGTGCAAAAATGCAATGTTGGTTGTAGCCTAGACTGAAGCTTATTCCGTCCTAAGACGTTGTAGAAAGTGGAAGACTGAGCCAAAGCACATAGGCATTAAGACAGTAAATTACACGATATTAGAAACTATGTGAGGGCATATCCGAGAGTGTGAAGAAATGTGGAATGTTGGAGAAAGCAGGAGAAAGGAGGACGCGAGTAAAACTTTATCCCAAGTCAAGAGAAAAATAAGCCGCAAGAATTTTTCCATTATAAAGTTTCATACATGATGTACAGAAGGAGAGAGGGAGAAAGCAGTATCGTGGCCACTTCGCCAGTTGTACCAGTACGTACAGTAGCATGCTCGTCTAAGGCGCTAAGTCAAGCCAAGACTCCGCGGCCACCCATACTTGAGAAGTCGACGAGGACGGGCGGAAGGAAGAGGCAGGCAGGGAGCGTTAGTGAAGTGAAAGTCTTTGCTTCAATCAAACTATTTACTTGTATCCGCCTTCCTCACAAAAAAAACGACCGGATCTCCAAGTGGATATTCAATGGATTTTCACTCCGTCTTCAATCTCAATCCCCTTCCTTGTTTACTCTCTCGACTTGAGACAACAAACAGATCCAAGTCCAAATAGCCAAAGGGAGACTGTCAGACACAAATTGCTCACAGACTTCTTGCATGCATGCCTATAAAAGTCTGCATTTTCTTTATTAATCTATTAAGTACGTACTCCGTCTGTATATGTGTATAGTCAATCTCTACATGGAGAATCTGCGGTCATAAAAAGTCTCTTCATACTTCCTGCATACAAACTATCAGACCAAAATTGATTTTGTTCAAAATAGCGTATCCCACTAGTTCATCTAGTAGGTTGCGAGCCCTCCAATGCAGTAGCAGGATTATTAAATAGTTCCTAGTCTGCTTGGCTGCCAAACGAAGAGAAATTATAGCTCCAGCAAGGATTCGGGACATTAAACCTATTGGAAGCTTGTTTATTCTCGCTTCGTTTCTTTTATTGGGATTATTGCCGGATTCATATATTTATCTAAACAGATCAAGATTATTTATTGCGTATGTGAAACATAATTTGTATCTTGTAGTGAATTTAACGCAGTTGGATGTGAGAGCAAAACACTAATAAATAAATACAAAAGTTTTTACTGTTGCTGGGATTCGCAGTCTTTACTGCCGCGTAAATGATTATATAATATAATTGTTTAAATTGATCACGAAATTCAAAAATCAGTTCGAGTCTACGTCGGTAATAATTTTTACAGATGCGGAAATAAAATTAATTTTAGCACATATTAAACGTTCACTTTTGAGCAGTAGTCGCTGAAATATTTAATTAAAATTGATAAAGTGAAATATGAATGCATGTGTCTAGCAGCTCTATTTTAGACGGTGAAATAGCTTTTTAGTCTAAGAATACAATTTACACATCATCTCTGGTGATGTCAAGTTTGTTGGATTAAATTGTATTTTTATTTTTTAGAACGAAGTCTAGCTTTTCTGGGCACCGATTAAATGGGAAGAAATAATCCCTAGTCTGAACCTTAGTTTGAAAAGAAGTTGGATATTTTTTGAAGAATGAAGTGAGAATGCGAGGTTTTGTTGGGAGGTGCGAATGAGAAAAGTATTTTAGTAAAAGTCATTCATTCCGACAGGCCAGTCATTCATTTTTTGAGTTGTATGGCTCTTCAGATTCAGACGCTCTGCCGGGTCGGAGCGTACTTTCCATTCTGCTCCAGTCTCCTGTCCACAAGCTCTTTCTTCATTCTTTGCCTTCTCCTTGGGGTTAACATGGAGAAACGAAGACATTTTTCGCATGAGAACACTTCCAGTCGAGTCAGAGACGTAAACAAATTAATCATCTTCTTTACGCTTTTTAAAGACTTTCTTTTCCTTTGAGCAGGTATCTAGCGGGCTTTCTTTTTCAAGCAAATAATAGCCAGACTACAATGTCAGCATCACCATACGCAGGCAGACTGCTCATGAATGAGGAAATATTGCGTTTTCGAGACAAGTATCGGATTTCTCTTCGTCAAAACAAATCCAGTGCGTAAAGATGAAATTCTTGATTTTTGTCAACGCTGGCAACTATAAAAGATTGCTTTGTACACAAAGTTTCTATTAAATTCTTAAGAAGTTATTGCTTTCTACAATTTTACACGACAAAGAAACTAGGTACATGCGTGATTGCATTAATAGTGTAAAGAGTATACAGTGTGCACAGCTGAGAAAAGGATTAGCTCTACCTGCAGGCATCGATTGACATGTCTAAATAAAGTTTTCCCCTACTTAAAGGTACTCCCGACTTATCTTTAGCGCCAGTTGCTGATGTTAGTTCTACTGGAGTTAAGTGTGGTACGAGAAAGTTACTTCAAGTTCGTCTCACCCTGAGACATGGAAATCACATTTATCCTCATAAGCTGGAGACTGGGATGAATAACGAATAAAAGGAGCAAGCAGGAGTTATAGAAACGGATTTAACTGAGGCTCCTTGTAGAAAAATCAAGCGACCCTTAGAGATAGTCCAATCTGGGTTGTTGGCCGAGAGAAAGCCCGACCCAGGAAAGGAACGATAAGTGGAAATCTCGTACTTTCAGCTTTAGCTTGGACTAACTCAAGAGCCCAGGCATACAAAAGTACTCACGCTTGGATGAGTTATGATTCCCGTATTAGACTGAGCCAAAGCAGGAGAGCCCAGACTGAGACCCAAGCCTTTTCCTGAATATCTGAATATTCCAAAGTGACTTTCTTCTCAAGCAGCCCACTCATAAGCTGATCGAGAAATCTCAAGTTGGAAATCCATCGAAAAATAAATATTTTCTCAATTTGAAATAAACTTTTCTTCATGCAACAGAATTAAGAGGAACTTCTTGTGGTACTTTCAGCCCCCATCCAAGAGTTGCTTACATGGAACTGGCAATAGAAATTATGAAGCCAAGTCCAGAGCACTGGATAGCACGGGGACCAGCCAGAGTGTAGTAGAGAAAGTAAGGCTACAGATTGGGAGGAGAGCGATAGATCAAAAATTGATGTCTTTCTCAGGGCGCTGTGGACAGAAAAGTTGAAAGAGTGATTTCAGGCTGCCTGCTGCCGGAGTTTGGCTCTGAGAAAGAAAGCCGCCGAGCAGAGCGGATAGAGGTGAAAGAAAGCGGCGGAAGGCAGCTCGTCGGACGCTGCAAAGTTCTCGTCGGACAGAACGGAAAGGATGTTTGTTCCACGGACAAGTAAGCAGAGTCTCTTGCTTGAGCTGAGCTGAGCCGTGCCGACACTTGGAGCAAATGGGACGTCGCTTCCAGGAATGTTGACTTGCTGCTGTTGGGACAGCCCCACTTCCTTGCACGCACTCGTCTAAAAAGGAATAGCTGAGCATGTTGAATAATGGATCTCTCATTTTTATAATACACATTCCGAAACGATGAACTTAATTATGTGTTACTTTATCCTCGACAAATGTTTTATGCATGCTGGTCTCAAGTCGGAAGAAGAATTATGCCTCAGCATTAAGTCCCAACTCACATGGAGATCTGCGTGCCGAGGAGACAGTAACTAAGTTCCTATTTGTACTTCAATGTAAGTAAGGACTTGTTTTAGAGGAAAAAAACTGGAGCGCCAAATGCTTTTCCAGCTTGGGTACTTGAGCTATGAACTATGCACTTACTAAAAGTTCTTGAGTTAGCGTTTTCCATGGTCATCATCCGCATTGCTCTACTAGGCCAGCCATTAGGGCTCCGACTCGGAATCATTTTAACTGAATGTATCTCTTGTCTGGACAGGAACATTAAGACGGAAAAGATGACATGACATTTCTCCATGTAGCAAGTGACGAAAGTCTAGAGTGTCGGAATGACAAGACCTTGGGCACTACGGCTCAACTCTACTCAGCCAAAGCCAGATATTACCCGGACTACGATCAAGCGAAGGAAGGCATTGGAGTTAAGTAGGCGCAATATAAAGCGAGCCTCACTTGACGTGCTATTTTCCCACTACAAAAGACACACTTCTCGTCTCAATTACGACATACGGAATGACATTACGAGCTCTTCTTGCCGAATGGACCTCGCCCCAGCAAGCATATAGTGAAAGCCCAGAGCTAAGCGCTGGAATAAGACAAATATTTCTTTTTGGATGTAGTCCCGCTTGGGCCAAACGAAGCTGGACAGAAGTGGGTTCTAATTTAAGGCCGTCGGGAGGGCGTTTCGCTCCTATTTCTCTGCCCCATAAACCATAATGATGATGTCCGGGAATGAGGATGCTTTCGAAGAGAGTCCGTGAAAAGAGTCCAACCGGACTGTCGCACTTGGCGGAAATGACATGCACGATGCAGAGGAGATAGCGCGAAGAAGAACTTAAAATGGAGGACACAAGCGTAAGTGCGAACTCCATGTTGAGGAACTGGGTTGACTTTTACTAAAGAAAAGTCAGTGGACCCTGCTTTCTCTCGCACTTTCTCCGCTCATTGCTCTCCGGATTCGGACGCTCATGTCCTCCACCTCCACTTGTCATAACGGCAAAGACAATGGGCTCCAACCGTTATCCTCTTTCTCAGAAAAAAGTTTTCATCCTCGTCCCATTGATTTCCGTTAGCGCACCAACCCTATTTGCATATACATATTCAGAATACTCAGTTCGTGTCCTTACCCGTGACACCGAATTTGCATGCCTATGCAAAACTCAAACCTATGTATTACAGACTAAGCTCAGAACTTTTCGAAAATTTCAGTCGCAATTTAGTAAACTTGTTCGCCAGTAAGAAATTCCTTCTTGAGTCCAAGTCATGCATGAAATCGTAACCATCCGCTTCTACATATTATCTATTTTTGTATAAGTAAGTATGCTAACCGTCGTAGTGTTTTGTACAACCTAAAATAATTAAAATTTGAGTGCGCTGCAGATACTGTAAAATTCTGAAGCTTTCCTTCCCTTTCCTAATTTTCCATTTTTACAGCATAGTGACGCTTTTGCCTGTGCGTTTCAAATAAATATTCAAATTGGTATATTTAAGGATTGAACTAGCTTCTGAAGGGATAGAATTTGCTATATGCTTTAAGCCACTATTTGCAAAATAAGCATTTAATAGACATGCTTTCCTATTCGACCCTGGAGTTTAAATCCAAGTTCTATAAAATCCTTGAAGCTGAAGCCAGTAAGCTGAATCCCCAATTTGTTCACATAACCAATTTTGGATACCTAAGCCTTCGCACAAAAGGAAGAGATGTTGGGATAAGGAAGTCGAATTTTATGCAAAAATGTTTATTTTATTAGCTTTATAGACACTCTCAGAGCAGTGATGTGGAGAGGGAATGCGGGAGTGAAGGATCGCCTATTGTGGCATCGCATTCCAGGGCGGCAGGGGTGTTATTTTGATTGAATTGTTCTCTGTTGTATTTGAATAGAAAACGGTGCATTGCAGCGGAGGGGATTCGAGATTATCTGAGCTTCTGGTCCAAGTGCGGTGTTTGGATTAGATGGCTAATAAATGTGTGTGTACGGGGCAGATGAGGCAGTTCGGGAGCTTCGGCGGAAGTAACCATGAAAGGACGCTGAGTGAGAATGAGTGGATGGAGACTTGGATGGGTTGCGAAGCGAGGCCCATCACAGGCCAACTATAATCATTACAATGCAAGTGGGAGCAGTGCGGCGCGGAGGACGGGCGATTAAGAATTACATGCATTGGTTGTTCAAATACTAGTAAAAATAAAACAGGAGACTAGAAAGAGCATGTTTCGGTCGTGGTGGCCGTACTTGCTTCCGTACCCAAAGTGTTTTCACAGTTTATTGTGACTGCCTATCTTATTCTTTGGAATTGAGCTTCGGCTGTGGGAATGATCGTCAATAGCACGCTTCAGCGGACGCTCCGAATCCCATTGCATTCCAAATTCCGATTAGCGAGCGGAGCAGGCAGCCAAGCCGTCCAACTAACTTCAGCCCAGCCTATTTATATCATTCATAAGCGCTCTACTGTAACATGGATACATTATCCTTTTTTCTACGCGGTATCTCTCCTGACAGTCTCTCAGCTCAAACGGCAGAAGCGGACTTCTTTGTAGAACACAGTTTCTGGGAGGAAGGGATTCTACAAATCGATTAAAACAAGAGAAAAACTACATAAATCCATCGAGTCGTGCTATAAATGAAGTTAAAGTGTCTCACATAGAGAATAATTCATTCTCGACTGGGACAACCACGGCTGACCACATGTGTGCTTCCTATGTACTCTGTACCTCTGGCGCGAGCACAAATCCTAATTCCTAATACTTCGCCCTTCCTCCTGCTTTCGCTTTCTCTGCGACTTTCCTCGGAACACCAAAACTAGTGAACAAACTCTCAATCCCGGTCCTTCATGTCATAGTTGTACAAACATTTTTCAAATCCCACATTCTTTATGTACCAGCACACCGTTGCTACTGCCAAAAGTATATCGGAAAAATATAAAAGAGAAAGACAGATAACCCGAAATCAGAGTAACGCTCCAAACTTTTGTTTTGATTGTGTGACCTAGATTATTGGCATTGGCATACGTAAGTATAAGTACCTCGGTTTTTACCCTTGTCCAGCTGTTTTACCACTTGTATAGATGGTGACTAAGACTAAGGGTCGCATTAATCAGATTGCAGTTACATTTTAGTAGGAAGTGCCAAATACAGGATTATTTATATTCTTCAACATACGTGGTCGGTTCCTTAGTTCAATTTTTTTGCATGAATTTAAGAAGTATGCGGTACTATACTAACGCCATTTTATAGAGTACCAAGGCACAAAAGCGCAAAAGAATCCATGCAAGCTGGAGTAATTGCTGTAGACACTCTGAAGGTCTTGGTTCGGAATGGCATGTCAGAGACATATGTCTACCTTCCTGCTGAGCGTCTCTTTTCACTGTGGAGAGGTCGGGCAAAGAATATGCAGCCTGTAGTACGGAGGGACTTTGATTCGTAGCTGAAGCAGTAAATTGTATTTCTGTGTTCCCTTTTAGCGTGTGCTTCGAAGCGTGCCATCCATTCAGTTTATTTGACAGCCTAGTTTATACAGGAAAGGCACACACGTTTCTGTTTGTTTGTGTATTTATTACACATATTGGCCTATCTTTTCTAAGATCAAAGTTCCGTCGAGTGGCTTCCACTGAGTACATTATATAGAGGCCTATGAAATGCATTAAATCCCAACCTCCTTATTTCCTGTCTCCAAGAAAAACACTTTGCTGTTGACTTTTCTCAACAAAAAAGGGCTCAATGGACTTCACACGTGGAAAAACTACATTTATCTCTTCAATTCAAGCTGAAATAAATAGAAACCCACGGATCACCTTTATGTTCCTTCCTCCGCTTTGTCCGCACATAAAAAGTTCATGCAGTGCTCGGGCTGCTGACCTGGACTCTGGACAAGTCTCTTTTTAGACCCACAGCCCTCGAATACACTTCCTTTGTCATCTCAAAAAGCACTACGACTGGCTGGAGTCGAACATAAACTGCAACTTGGAAACTTGGTATATCCACTTCCTTTTCTGAACGCTGAACTGAGAAATCCTTCACTGCTCCATGTCCTGGATTCAAACAGGAGAAAGTCGTCTTCCTCGGTGTTGCAATTCTGCTTTCAGTTTTGCCCGAAGGACGCGACGGATGAATGAATTGGATGCGCCATATTCTCTATCTAAAGTGTCTTTTCCAGACATTTTGCATGGTGCTAAAATTCTGTGTGACTTGGTAGGGGTTCCAATTCCACTTGTTTTGCAAAATTACACCCATCATTTAATGCTCTCATTTTTATTCCAGCTTCTAGAGATAGCGTTGTCTTTTGTTTTCTTCCTAGTGACCTATATTTCAGCATTCCAGCTCAAAAGAACATAGCGACACAAAGTGGTACTCGAGACATCCGTTCAATTCAAGCCTTAAACTGGCCAAAAGACTATACCTAGTGAAACCTTGATATCATCCCAGATCGCAACAGGGGTCAAACTCACATCCATTATACACCAAGATCCTGTGACTGGGTCGAAAGGACACGCAGAGGTGTGACACTTGACCTTATCGTCCTGAAATATCCTGTGACGAAAGCGAACATTTCGGCAACCTGAAATCTAGGTGGGCCTTTAAAAAATTTTATATATAAAGACTCTGTGGGCATTGATGAAATAGAGGAGTTGAAGGAATAAATGGGTTTGTAGATGATTTAATACTTTGAACAGTAGTATTAACTGTTTCTGGAATGATATGAAATAGTGTGTCTGAGGAGTGGAATGCTTGCGGAGAAACAGGCTTGTATTGAGAACACATCCATAAAAGGATTGGGTAAGAAGAACGCGGCTTGATTTATGGGCCCACACCTTCACACTTCCAATGGGCTTCTCTCACTCGGATTATTTCGTCCTTTATCATGCCAGCCCCATCCGTTCACCCCCTCTCCCTCACTCCAATTGACTCCGCAGCTTTCTCCAGGCAGTGAACGAGAAAAAATTCCAGAACTAAATTACATAAGCTCCCTTTTAAAAGATTCCTTAAATCCCAGTTTGACTAAAACAAAGTCGAGTCGAGAAACGTATCCACACATTTATCTCTATATTTTAGTCGTAAAAGAGAAAGTCGGAACGGCACATAAGTGAAATGGGAAATATTTAAGCTTGTCTTCACTCAGCCCGCCTCCAACACTTTGTCTCACTCCGTCCAACATGCATGCTGCAGACAGCTCAACTCAGACTTAATCTATTTTTCCGTGATTACAGTAACTGGGGATCCGAGCTGAATTGTAGGAGATGGACGTAATGCGTCTGATGAGACTCACATCAAAATGACAAGCCTGACTCCGAATGGAGCAGAGTCTTTGTGTAGTAAGGGCTCATTTGAATCAGCGGACTCCCCAGGCTGCTACGATCCGAGAGAAGGAGTTTGCAAATGTAAAGAGTAATGATAATGACGTCGTATGAGGACATGGACTGCTCCTCCGGTTTGTTCTTTGCTCAGAAGCATGGAGAAGTACATAAGCAATCGTGGTTAGCGAAATGACTCAAGTTTGTTTGTTCGGGTGTGGGAAGAAGGGAGCTGAAGCAGGGAAGAAGCGGACTGCATAGCGGAACATGAGCCGAGTACTTAGGACGTGATTTCTGGTCCCGCTTTTCTTAACTTTTATTTTAGACAAGTTTCTGGGGTGTGAGGGTGGGTCTGTGTGTGGCTTTGAGATTCTGCTGTACTTTCACTTTACTTTCCCGTTCTGCCTAGTTCAGCACCCTCTCATTGTGCTCCATTACTCCTCTCAACAAGGCAACTTTTATCACGGAATTTGCCAAAAAGTCAAGAAAGGAGATCACAACTACCTCTCCGCCTTCCTCCGATGCATCACTGCTCCACTTCCCGCAGCCACTTATTAGATAAGAACTCCGCTCAAGCGTCTCCTTAACGAGAATCCTGCCAGACTCTGTTCAAATAGCATGAAGCCTCTAGAACTACGTGTTTAATAGGGCCCAGCTTAGTCTTGACATTCATTAGCGACGAACAGAGAAATACCACGGACTTGGCCGTTACAGGTTTGGTTACACGAAATATGATACTACGTATTTCTACAAGGCAGTTCATTTTTAGTTAAGGCATAGCTTAAAGACTTCCATTAATTAAATAATTTTATAACGACAACGACATAAGTCGTAGCTAGACAAAATATTCACTCACTAAGGGTAAAACCCAAACCTAAGCAGATTTGAGACGGCTCAACAATTCTGTTGGGTTAATAATTTGACTTTGAGCTAATAACTTTCTACTATCTCCAGATCTGTCTGGGATA
>VNWX01000802.1:0-18403 GCA_009869905.1 Ceratophysella communis
TGGCGGCTGCCGCCGCCTGACCCGTCCTGGGCGGCTGTCGCCGCCCAGACCCGTCCTAAATAGGCTAAAATAGGCACTTGCCCACGTATGGCATTTGGAGCATGAGATGATCTTGGTCATTGGTATTGGTAGGTATTCCCATTTCCATGCCCTCAATGCATAATGTTTTATCTGTGCGTTCATGCTCCCTAGGGATTATCTGATTTTCTCTGGCACATCCGCCGAAATCCCCGTGCTCTCAATGTATTTTGTATCTCCATGCTACCAATGGATTATCTTATTATATCTTGCACCTCTGCCGAAATCTCTATGCCCTCGAACATCGAATGATTTTAAACGTAATGCTCCCAATTATGAGATTATCTGGCACATTTTCCGAAAGCTGACCGTTGTTATTTTTCATTGCCAGTTGTAATTTACGTTAGGTTTTTGTAATTGGAAATTGAGAGTAAATGTTAATGTTGGTAATCAACAGTTGAGTTGACAGTACCAAGACTCTCGTCTAACTGTCGAGGCTCACCCACTGACCCACTTGCCTACCAATGGCATCGAAATCGAAAAGTACTTAGATTAGAAATTTCGATTCGACTGGGGGCCGCTTGCTCCAATCCAACATCCAACCCCAACCACTCGCGTCTGTGACGTTGTCTCAATGCCCAATGTACCTGTACCTAATGTCAAAAATGTAAAACGTACCTATGATCATGATCTAATCTCTAAATTAATTTTCAGTTGTTGGACACAATCTTCAATTTCCTGGCTCGGAAGACGGATTTTTATACCGGCGCTGATCCTGGATTTGCTAAGAAAGTATCTGAAGTTTATGTTATTTCCGAAATCAGAACAATATTGACGCTTTAATTGTCGTGTTCTAAAAATGTATTTAAATTTTATAGATGATCCTCGAGAAATTCAATAAATACGAAGAAGTCGCACTGGGTGAAACCCGAAGAAAGAAGCAAGCTGCTGAAGAAGCCGAGAAGAGACGTAAAGCGAGAATTGAGAAGGAGCGACTAGAAGCTCAGAAAGCCGCTGGTGACCATGACCAAGCTTCGTCAGTTACCGAGCTGACGGATGAAGAAGCAGCTAAATTGGAACAGGAATTAGAACTGAAGGCGAAACAGGCGAAGTCTGGTCATGTTGATTCAGAAGCTAAGGGAACGCCAGACTCTCAGCCTGCTACCAGCAGCAGCAGTGAAGCTGCGGTTAAAAAGGAAGATGAGGATGAAGAGGAAGATGAAAAGGAGAAAGGAAAGATGAAGCCCAACAGCGGAAATGGATGTGATCTGCCTAATTATCGTTGGACACAAACTCTGTCTGAAATCGAAGTAAGTTAAACAAAACTTGTTAATCCGTTATTTCTGTAAACATTTCACTGGTGTTTGTTTATTCGTCAATGTACTATTTTTAATCATTGCAAATCGCAATCATTATTCTGAAAAGGTAAATTTAGGTTCTGGCAAGCAACATGTATGTGCCCGTGCCCAGTGAAAAATAGCAGGCGATTATGCCTCAGTCAGTTTCAGCTAAGTTTAAGTTCGGAATTTCAAAATCTCAAGTGATTTCTACCTCCTAACCTAAGGGTTGATTTTAAAAAATAAATTAAACTTAAAAATAAGGAGTCAGCGAAAGGAAGATGACTGTCAGCGTTTTGAACACGCGCACACGCAAGTTAGGTTAGATTTGATTAGTCCTTTTTCTTTTCGGCTCCATGTTTCGTTCAGCAGCACTCGGTCACTGGGCGAAAGCAGCATTAACGGGTCAGTACTTTTAAATGTTCTAATCTTCATCTCATAGGCTCCATCATTCCTATCTCTGTAAAGTAAAGTAGGAAGGATACATTTGAATCTGAGACAAGCGGTCTGATAATATACATTCGATTGTATTTTGTATCTAATTCTCGAAAATCAGAACGGAAAGGACTTACTTTTCATAAGAATTAAAGTAATGACTAGCCCAATGGTAACTAGTAGGGAGAAGGTCGAGACGACCAAACCGATTTTATGACTGGAACAGAATCTGGCAAGCCCCTTTTTCACTTTCCGGGTATCTTGTCCTGTGAGTGTAAATCCACCTGTAGGCCGAAATGATTAGAACGTATAAGTTCGCAAGTTTCACTTCATGACAAGCACAGCGCATGTCTTACTGTGTGGGACAGTGACAGTATTCTAATGCGACCAACGGCGAAGGAAAATTTCGAATTTAGATGTTTGCAAAACCTTTCGGACACCCCAGGCTAATAGAAATAGGTGCTGAATTGATATTTGTTTCATTTGCGCCGAAGGCGCAAGTTTGAATTTTAATGTCTGAAAACCCTTTCGGACACTCCGGCCAAGGTCTAGAGTGTCCGGTTGGGTCAGCGAATCTCTGGGGTGTTCCGCTGGGCCTTCGGCCCAGCGGGGTGTCCGGGGTACCCGGGGACTGGGGGTTTCCATGTATGGTATTCTACTGTTGGCGCGATTGCTAAAGATGTGAACTATAGTTTATGGTCAATGGTCAATCTTATTCATAATCTCGTCTTACACCGAGTTAGGTATTTTAGAGACTTACAAGTTGCAATCGTAGTGTAATGTTGTAATCTATTGGTGGACAATTAAAAATAAAGTAGGTTTGAGTACTGCTTACCAATAGAATTATTCCGTTGAACAGGATAGTGGAAGTTTTGATGATAGTTCCAGAAATTCGCGTCAGCCTTGAGTGAAGATAGTTCAGGAATAGTGTCCATCTTAGGAACGACACCCTTGCAGCCAGAACAATATGGAACTTGCTGGGGTGGTGGTGGTGGTTCCTGTTTGGATGCACACCCGTAAAAGTGGAACGATTAATTACAAGTTAAAATTATACATCAGGTCAGGCATTCAAGCGAAGTTAGCCTAGACCTTTCAGAACCTGACCATGGATTTACATTTACACTCAAAAATACTTTTTGTATGGGAAAATTCGACTTTTTTGAACAGCTAGCGCCCACAACATTTGATATGTAATTAGATGGATGCCGTGTTGCCAACTACTTGAGTAAAGTCGTTCTAAACTTGACTTTGGAGTAGCTGCCAAGGCTATCTACGCTTCTGTTCACGAGTCGAATCGTTACCTCCAAAATCAGTGGTATTTCCAAAAATAGGTTTTGACCTACCGGTGTATTAATATTGGCGTAGATAACAGGCGAATCCAAACCACTTGTATTTTCCCGTGGCGGAAGGGCAATAGTCTTCGAATTTGTACTATGACGCGTAAGTGAAGATTGGTCACTCTGATTTGACCCCGAGAGAAATCCTAATCCCGAGTCAGCTCTCAGAGACCCCGTTGACTCAATCTCACTGGTTCTTGATCCTGGCAGTGAATAGTAATGCCCTGTACCACTCCCAATCTCCGTAAACGTAGTTCCACTTCCACTTGTACTAATCACACTGATGGGTGGGCTAAGCCCTGACACGGATCCACCCGAATTTCTGTTAGTTGTCAGCGTAGGTCGGCGAAGGGTCCTTTCCGACTCCATGATCCTTGTTTGCCAGTCTTGTCGAGTTCGTTTACCACCCTCTGAATCTGAGTCCGGTACTTGTACCCGAAGTGGCAAGTCTTTTCGTTTCGGCGGATTTTGATTCCAAGAATGAATCGGAGTTGGAACATTGAACCGTGAATTCGGACGCTCATTTCCTCGAGGGAAACCATGTGGCCGGTCATCGTCTGTATGATCCATGTTAAGATTGCTTTGGTGTTCAAGGAGAACCGGTAGTGTTTCACGGCATAAGTACAGGATATCAGGGCTGGTGGGATCTTGGTACCGAGTAGGGCTTGGGTCCAGCAGAGTTCGAGCTCTGGGCAATGTAAAACCCGTTCCAGGGTTTAAATCGAAGTTTGTGTAGAAGGGATGGTAGAACGATTCTGGAGCACTTTGACCAGGGCTGTTATTGAAGGGTCTTGAGAGAGTTGTAATTTTGGATTGCTTCGGATTTTGAGTTTTCGGGTTATACAGGGATGGATTCAATGTTTCATACTGGAATAGAAATTAATAGATGTGTTATCTATTAGATGAGGAATACCTTTTTCGAAATTGAATTCATAACAGCATTCGGGCTGTTTTCCTTCCGCTAAACCCGTTATAGTTTCAAACAATGTGGAAGAATTGTAACATTCATTTCTTAATGGCGCAAAGTTATTTCTGAAGTTACGTAATTTGTAAAAGCCCTACGAACTCGAACACTACCCCGTTTCTTGCTTGGAATTTCGCAAGCCTAAAAATAGACTGTTGTTTTAAGTTACCACAATCCGAGATAAAAGATCCGTACTCCCTGATCAATAATGATCAACTCGAATTCCAAAGTTTATACGTAATTTTAACAAGAATTCCGAATTCTTGAATCACGAATTAACAACACAACACAGCCATAGTGTCCGACATTCTGATCAGAGGCGCGTGGCAGAGCAGAACACAACTCACTGTCACAGTCAAGTCACACTATCAACTCAAGATCAAGTTAACAACTGTGACGTTAATTCCTGTGCTCGCTTGACCGGGTCTTATCCTTATTCCTTATCTCTCTCTTTAATTAAGGCTTCCCTTAAATCATGAGTCAAAGTCAACCCAAGCGTCCATTTCACTAATTAACCCCTTCTTTCCCGTCGTCGTAAGCCTCTTAACTTGATGAGACGAACCACACGAACCCCCTTGAGATGCTAATTGTGGAATGCTATTTTTTCACAAGTAAGATTCACTTATGCAAATTAGCTAAAATGCCAAATACAACACAGGACGAGTTAGGAGACGGCACTGAGGACGAAACATGACTCTGCTCATGTGTCCTCCAATGCCATCAGACTAATGAATGATGAAGCTCATGCCATGTAGTCTCTTCTGCGGTAACGATAATAATTTCATGTACCTTTGTAATGCAGTCCTCCCTAAAAGTGACATACTTTGTGCACAAGGGAGGAAAGAAGGCAGAGAGTCTACAATTTTTGACTTGTCGACGACTTTGACCAACTTTAATAAAGCTTTTGTTATGCGGCTGTAGGTTGCATCGGACTTCCCTCAGTAGAATTACCAATTGGCACAGAAGGAACACCATAATCAGGCACGTATACTACTGTGTACGCTTACGTTTACATACATGTGCTCTGTCCACTACTATCAACTATCATGCTAATTTAACTATGAGAAAAAGAGGTATATTACTTCACTGGTTATCTCTCAAGTCCAATAGGTACTACGGACAATGAATTTGAGTTCTTTTGTACGGAAAAATACAATAACAAGCGGCTTGACTGACAACTTATGTTGAAATTGACTGTGAACTCATAAAATGTTAAGATTACATGACTTATACTCGTAGTATTTGCACAAATACTTGTACAAAACAATTTTTATGAGCTACAGCTTCTAAATTTTCTTGTGTATTTTTTTTTATTTAATACAAGTCATGTATTGCATTTTTGTGTTTTATTAATTTAAAAAACGTCCAGATCAGAATTTTTAGTTTTGGCGAAAATTGGCGTCAAGAAATACGATGCAATTTTATATAATCCTTGGTCCGTATCCGTAACGCGTTTTATGAAGGGCTTGCCGCCAGGCTAACTAACCTACGTCTAACGTCTAACCTACAATTTGTTGGCGATTGGCAATCTTGAAATTTTTGTCATGAGCCACTATACTTTTGTATTAAAGTGCACTTAAGGTACTTAACATTTGTAATAGGGAAAGTCTTTTAATCTCGTGACAGAGACATACATTTTGTTTCATGAAATGCGGGGGGCATATTAGATTACTACACAACACACGTTATTATGCCTGTTACGTTAGTGTTTAGTAGTGAGCGTGATTAGCTTAGCCGAGTTAGGAGTTAGGAGACAGGTGACAGCGGTCATCTCATTCTCATTATCAAACGTGTTACTTTTTTTCTTCATGTAACTAAATGCCTGATGCATTTGAATTTTTTTGTTAGTCAAGTTAATGATTTAAGTCCACGTGCATTGCCAAATATGTGCCTAGAGCTAGAGTAAATCTGTGGTTTTGAATTCAATGCGGAAATATGCGCCTACAGTAATGCAAAAAAGTAGAATTAATGATGCCGAACGTGGGTTGACGTGGGCAGAGTTCCAAAATTGAGACCTGGTTTAGCTTACGTGTCTTAGCTCATATTGTAATATTATGACTACAATTGCGTAGGGTAGGTCTGGTCGGATTGTTTATTAGGACTTAAGAAAAGTAAAAGGCACAGAACTCGTCGGAGAGCATATCTCAAGCAAGATTTATCGAATTTTACATAATTCTGAATTTGAGCTTGGAGCTTCAATTACACAATGAAATCTTTGGGAGAATCAAAAATAATGTTCACGACAAAGGCAAAGCATAGCCAATAGAAATAAGCTCAAACAGCCTTGTGGTTTGGTTTGGTTATTATCATATCCTTGCCTAATTTACGTGAGAACCTTTTGTTTTTTATTTAGCATAATGCACTCTGCCAATTGCATAGCATTAGTATTAAGCATTCCTGAGAATGGGAATTTAATATATGGAATCAAGAATCAAGGATATGTGTAATTTGCAATTTATTTTTGGCAATTGGCCGAGGCTCAATTCTCACGAATAGACTTTGCAGCAGCTAGCATTTGAATGGCACTTTATTTTACAATAACTTATACCTACTGCGTATATTTTAAATTTGAATTTATCAGAAGGCTTCAGATCGGCAATCGGCATTTTCTCTAATGACTTGGCAGAAGCAGATGTAATGAGCATATGAATAGAATAAAAGTGAAAATCCGATACTAACATGTTGTCTTTCATTGTTGACTTTTATAGAGTGTTTGAATTTGAACTGAGAAGCGTGTCACAGGTCGTAATTCCTATATTTAACACAGCAGTAGGTGGTAAAGCTTATTTGCCCAAATCAAGCGAGCAATTGTTATGCCTTAGAAATCACGCCCTTCAATCAAATCATTTCTAAATCCCCCAAAAAGGCTCGGTATGATTTCATTCTGAATTGAATGCTATTTAAATATGTACACAAAAAAAAATAGAAATACCATCATCTGGACGGCCTTAAGTTTTTACATGCTCTATTTCCGAACTGGTTCTCGATCGTTTTTCTGATTCTGTATTTAGCACGCAGATTAAAGATTTACATAATGGGTGGTAGTCTTCGCGTGAGTAATAAGTCAGCCAAGCACGTACGTCACGTTTTTCAGGAATTTTATAATTGAGGATTTTTCCCTTTCATTTGAACTCAAGCTAAGCTATTGACTTAAGATGTAGGTAGAGGTCAACTATTTTGTCAGTGAAATTAGCACAGCATTATTTGTGTATTCCTCAGTTTAGCTTTAGTTACATACAGGTGGAAATTAGCATGGAAGTTACAGGTGGAATTAGCATAAATTACAGAATGATGCGTTCCACATGGGGCAAGGCACAAGGCATTATTGAATTTAAAAGTCAGCATTATTTTTGTTGAGGTATTTTCTCGTGTAGGTAAAAATTTCGGTCAAGTTTTTGACCTGAGGCTAAATGCGCTATTTTTGAATGTTAATTAATTTAATAGCAAAGGTCAAAAGCATATGAATTCTATTGAAAACCTGAGAAAAAAACTTAACTTGAAAACGACCACCTGTGATGGATGAGTGAAGGTATGTTAAATTATAAATGCTTCACACAGTAAAATAACGATCATTTACTAAGCTAATTATCTCACGTACGGCTGTGCTTCCCTTATCACTTAATTCCTTACAAATTATGCAGTTAAAGAATAACGGTTAAAAATGAGGTATAAACCTGTCCATCACAAGGCGACCATAAGCGTTTACAAAGGTTAACTCAACTGGAGTTCCTTGCAAGAAATTCTCTCACGCTGCTACAAACTGAGACAACAAATCACAGTAAATATTTAATATTTGCCAACTTTTCATGCATGCAATTTTGAGGCTTATGTAAATCGAACGGATGTTCTGGCTACTGTCGTAATGAAAAATCTGGCAATATAGTACCAAGCTTGTGCGTGTACCTTGAGTTGAGTGGTTTCTAATTTAGTAATTTCAGTATTATGCCTGTCATAAAAATTATGGGGTGGAGGAGATGCTCTTCTGTTTGCTAAACTTTGAACGACCAAATATGTAAATACGAGTTTTTGCCAAATATTTGTTTCGGAATTGACACGTAGTGTCAGGTAGGGCAGGGGCAAAAGGAAGATGCAATAATGGTATTTGATAATATGTAAAATAAATATACAAATAATAGGCATTAACCAACCGTGTCGTTGGTCGTCCTACCCTTCAAATTTCAAGTGAAACAATTACAATATTAGATTACACACGTACGCATAAGGCATACGTCTTCAAATGTACCTTCTAAACTGCCTCCTTTTGTTCAGAGCTAGCCAGATAGATAAGGACGAAATAGGCATAAAATGAAATGTGTAAGTAGTTGGAAATCAACCCTGAAATAAAAAAAATGACGTCAAAGAGAACCTTAACTAGGTTTAGGTTAACTTTTCCAAACTCTATTGAAATCTGGCTGAATGTAAATAAAGATTTGTACATAGAGTAATAGTACAGAGTCTACGCATACATACAAACATGTCCTGTCGGAGTAATTATAATGAGTAGCCTCTGCAATTCTCGAGGAGGCTCTGCAACAATACTTGAATTGTCGAGTTGGCATTCAGATTTCAGTGTATCGTACCTATTGATTTTCTGACAGTTGATCGCATCATAAATGGAACTTTAGGTTTAGGACATAAATGTCTTACAAAACGCGTTGGGTGGATACGCATGAGTTTATTTATGTGGGTAGGGTGGTTTTCTGGCTGGGGTGTGGCAACTGGCGACCTAGGACAACATTTCTGGGTGAGGCGGAGGAGGCGTGCTGATCTGGAACAATAATATGGCGTTCTGTTGGGTGGGGGCTCTGCGGTTAGTGAAATTACCTAATGATCTTGTTAGGCAGGGCAGGGGCAGCAGTATGGCGTTCTGGGCGGGCTTGGACGAAATTGCGTTCCGTTCCTGCCGGTAACAATATGGCATTTCATGAGTGCCGGCTACAATCAATTGCTCCATGCGTGTGCCGGCTACGATACGGCGATGTCGCTTCGTTTTCGCCGACTGCAAACGTGCCCACTCGAAAAATGCTATTTCCAGTGGGTGCCTCAAAACGAAATACCCTATCTCGACCTAAAATTTACGGAATTTCGTGGCCCAATGCTCAAACCGAATATCCATTTTCGGCTACGAAATTGTCGGCTTACTCAATGACGCTAAGCATTGTCATTGTGTATGATGTGGCATTTAGCAGCCTATTATTGGTATGTTGTGCTTTATGTGTACAGTGAGTCTTTGTGTAATGGAAGAATGAAGAAGTTATTGACTCGACATACCTGTCTTGACAAAGACGACGACGACGACGAGAAAGGCTCCATGCTTCTGTATTATTCCTCTCTTGATTTCAAGGTAGTTGACACGTGTGTGCGTCGGATTAGTACTTGAGAGTATTGTAATTTGATTACGCAACAATTAAGGCGACCTGCCGTGATGCTGGTAGTTCGTGAAGCTTGTTTGCGTTACGCTTCACTGCGAAGATCTTTGTATTTCTACCACACCACCCAAGAATAGGCTTGTTTCTGTCTTCATTGAGCTACAGACTTGAACTGACGCCTGCCTGGCGTTTATTTCACTGCTTTCTGTGGCCTTCAGATCGAATTCATGAATTGACAAATTCCCAAATTCTATTCAAATTGGATAATTGAATGAGCGAGCGGCACAGCACAGGTTGAGGTAGACGCACTAATTATAGTGCATGAAGAATTAAAAAATGTATAGGTAACTGGTTTTTTAATGTAGAACTGAAAACAGACAAAACTCAGTAAGTATTTGAAAAATGCAGGTACAACTTTTCCTGGTTGACTCGTAAAATCGAAATGAACAGTTACAAGAATTTGCTGCTTGCTTGCGGGAAGTATAGATAATCATCAGCCTACCTTAAACCTTAATCTGGTAGGGAGGTTATCAGCTCATAGCTCATGTAAATAAGGCTTGGCAGAGATGGTTCATCTGGTTCAGGAAATGCCCAACAATGTAACGTGAAGATAAAAGCTATTGCAGGTCAAGCAAAGAAAACGAAATCTGAATGGTGTATTGTGTTACGGGAAAGCCCGTTGGACGAGCATAAGACTCCGTCGAGGACAAGGGCAAGGCTGACCCTGGCCTCGGATCGGATCGTCAAGGGTCTCTCGACTCGACTATCGATTGATGGCCTGGACCCACTTGTGGCCGTATAAGGGTTAGAGGCTGTTGTATTTGTGTGAAGGACAAGGCTGAAGTCCTCACATGACTTGGATGGGCATGAGTAGCATAGGACAGTTCAGAACAGTCATATTAGAATTTCTGGGAAGCGGCTGAAGGTCAGCAAAGGGTTCTGACCCCATTCTGATGAAATGAGTGGAAAGGTTTGTTTCTGGTCGTTAGCAGTCTAGAGTAGAGATAAAGATGCACTAGGAATTCATTTATTTCTGATCTGGGATCACGTATGCATCTCGTAACCTTGAACTTCTTCAAGCCCGTTATGTCCAAATTTAACCTGAATATTGAGAATATTTAGGCTAATGACATGCTTCAAATTTTCAGGGAATGAGGAAGTCCAAGCACGTGGCTGTGTTATGAAATTGGTACAGATAACAGATATTCATTGCATTATTGGCCCGGTTAATGTTACCTTCTATTATAATGCATAATGAACTCATCTGATGAGTTATAATCAGGCGCTGAATATAATTGACACGTATACAGATTAGATCTACTGGATTCGAGCTTAAGGCATGCAGGAATGTCATTTGTAAGGTGTTGGTAATTCGTAATTGATCTTCAACGTCCGGTACAGGAGCTTATGCTCATAACCATAACTGAGCTTGTTACTGGTTTAATGCGTTGCATGTTGCAGTTGCATGACATGTTACGTTTTACGCTTGCACATGCATTGGACTGACCTGGCACGTTGTATTTGTATGCGGTACTACTCTTTTAAAGTAGGTGAACCGTGCCCAGCCTGACCCGCCTATATACCGTGTTTGACTCACTGCGAATTATAGATGCGTTGGGAATTGGCAGGCTTCATTGACTGACGATTTTGATGATGGGTGTGTTTTACAATTAGTGTGAAGAATTGGAATGAAGATGTAATCACAGAGCAGAGAAGAGAGAGTGTTTGACGGCATGGGTCAGCCTGGGGTCGAATGCATTATGTAAAATTTGAAACGCTTCATGAGGAGGATGGCTCAGCCAGCCGAGCCTTTGCCTTATAGCTCCGATGAGTACCAATTGATCGGAGTGAAATCAAAGAGCCAAAAATCAATTGTTTATTATACATTATAGGCAAGGGGAAGGGGTATAGGCAGGCAAGGTTTACTGTAGCAATGGAATGGCGCCTCAGGGTGGGGTAGGGCTACGTGGATGTTTCAAAACTGAAATTTGGACGGGTAACCTGTATAAACAAACATTGCATAATGTACTGGGGTTATGTTGACAGTTGAGTGACAGTTTATTTTATGATGGGCCCTGCAAAATTGTAAATTTCAAATATATAGGAAGGTACACATGAGAATTCAGGTTTAGGATTTAGGATGCTAAAGCCAAAGCCGACGACAGAGACGTCCAGCCGCGTAATA
This sequence comes from Ceratophysella communis, assembly GCA_009869905.1. Lineage (NCBI taxonomy): Eukaryota > Metazoa > Arthropoda > Collembola > Poduromorpha > Hypogastruridae > Ceratophysella > Ceratophysella communis. The sequence goes on from VNWX01000802.1 coordinate 11,646, forward strand.
TGACTGTAGGTTTTAGAGCAATAGCAACAATGGCATGGCAGTTCGAATCGCAAATATGTTAAACCACGCCTATTTTTAAGATCTGTTCGGAGAGTGACTCCCTTTTGACAGAAATGAGCGCCGCACTTCTTGAATGTAAATCTGCAAATGTATATTTTTGTAATTTGCAATTGTAATAAAATAACACAGCAATAAAATGAAAAATTGCACAGAGTTTTTTTTGGGGAGAAGGGGGAGCGGAGGTGTGTTTAGTGCATATAGGTAAGCTCTTTGTCTGAAGTTTATTTACGTGACTTGACTTGACGAGTGATCACTGTCCGTCCGGCCTATTTGCGTATGCAGTTACGGTACTTGAGATTGCGAACTCGACGATTAGGAAGGAACTGTAAAATAAAAAATTGAATGCGTTTCGTCTTGTCTGGCGGCCGCAAAGCTTAACGGATTCCAACGGCATAGGAACTAATTCGCGTTCCGCGTGCCTAGTTTAAACGCACGTACTCCGTATTGCCAAATATTATTTGAATAAAAAATTGAGCTTTAATTAATTCCGATATTTTTATTTTTATAGCTTCGCGTGCCTTGCCCAAAAGTCTATCCACTGAAAGGAAACGCCGTTGTAGTAAATTTCAAGAAAAAGCATCTCAAAGTTGGTCTCAAGAACCAGCCCCCAATCATCGACGGAGACCTCTACAATGAAATCAAGCTGGAAGAGTCGACCTGGGTCATTGAGGATAGCAAAGTGATTTTGATCTCCATTGAAAAAGTGAATAAGATGGAATGGTGGAACCGCCTCGTGCTCACTGACCCGGAAATCAGTACTAAGAAAATCAATCCTGAGCCTTCCAAATTGGGTGACTTAGACGGTGAAACTCGGTCCATGGTTGAGAAAATGATGTATGATCAAAGACAGAAGGAAATGGGGCTCCCGACTTCGGAAGAACAGAAGAAACAAGATATGCTCAAGCAGTTCATGTCCGCTCATCCGGAAATGGATTTTTCGAAATGCAAGTTTTCATAATCTTGAGGTCCTGATTACCCTCTACGCAAATCTACTAATAATTTACTGGCAGTTGTACTCTCTATATTGAGACATCTTTAATTAATATTACAGTATAACTTACAAATACTTGCTTTCGTATCTTCATACTTCACACATATGCCTTCGTCGATCCTCTGTCTCGTAGACGTGTACTGCTGAGTCATAGCATTAGCATTATCATTGTTAATGAGCTATTTAATTACAGATGAAATTGTGATAAGTGATATAGGATTAGTGCCTGTAGCTTAGACACGTTGAAATCTCTGATATTCCTTTGCCTTAATGCTTCACTGTATTCTCTTAAATTTCGGCTTACCTAAAATGGCGTTGCATCAATAGATTTAGTAATTAACACTACTAGGTTTAGCTAATAATTAAACAGGAGGGATAGCGTAGGTAGTACTTGTAATACAAAATAGGACTGGCCATTTGGAAATAGAATTATTATTGTATGTAATTAGCAATGTATGCCATTAAAATCTAATAATTTGTACTCTTCATTCGTAGCGTGTTTGTCCGTGAGTAAGTGAATATATTTTTGCGTTGTAATTTGCGCCGATATTTTTAGCTGTCATCATTAATTTCTGTTCGATTGACATCAATACCTTCCAGGATGTCTGGAATCCAGTCACTGAAGGAGTCGATGTGTGTAAATCTAGAAAATTAGAAAATGGCGAATCGGATTCAAAAATTAGGCTCAGGTGATGCAATGGCGTGCATGGTTATTACAGGCTTACACTGCATAATTGTCTCGATCACAGAATCGAGCTTCAGTCAGTTCGCCATGCCTTACCACACCCTATTTAAATCAGATTAATAATCTATATTAATTACGAATTTACAATTTATGAAGAATTTGCCAAACTTACACGTAGAATATATCGCTCCACGGATTTCGATCGAATTTTCTCGGGAAATACCAAACCTGAGCCCGAATCTCCTTGGCACACCGCAATTGCGGCTAATCACACAGATCAGATCGGAAATTAGGCACGCTTCATTAATTCTAAACTTTCTCTGTGACCTTACCGTTCTTATACCGTGCACAAAACAAAATGTTGACAGCCTCGGAACCATTTTAAGTGCACGAGAGCATTCTGAAAACGAGATCACTGGGTACTGGGTAATTCGTGTACTTTGATACAGTGGAAATCTGATTATTCTCTTCCAGTCCGAATCCTGGGACCTGAACATGACGGTTTGGGCTCTTTACGCCGGAACATGTCGAACCGCTGGTCTTACTCGTCTGCGGCCGTTTCGGAAAACCTAACCTAGCCCAAAATAATCTAATTCACCCGACTACGACATGTCTACGGCATACAGTTTCTGGCGTAATGCGTAATGATAATGAGAGTACACCAAACATGACACGATTCTAAAGTTTTAGCTATTCAATGATCCATAACGCGTTGAATAGAGTTTTTTTTAAACCTTGCCCAGCGTCCCAGCCTTCGGAAAATTCGTAGAACCTTGCGGAAGATAGCATATCGGTCGAATTAAGTTGGTATACTTAACGTGCTTCGATAATTTGATAATGGCAATGTCAGACTGCAGGGATCTAGGATCATAAGTGGGTGGGATCCATGTTTTTTCGACCTGGTGCAAGATAGCATGCAATGTATAGGAATTATAGAAGAAGATGAACCTTGTTGAACTGAATTTTTTGAATATCTTACATTAAATACCATAGATTTCGAGCTGGCGACATTCCCGTTATAAACACTGTTCAAGTACAACGTACAACTCGGAGTTGATCAACGTTGATAAGACTTCTGGAAGAGCCTAGTTCAACCGAACAATGTGCAACTGATATCATGGCATTCCGCTCGATGAGTGATCCTCCGTAAAGGTAGATATACTGGTCTTGTTTTAAGCGGAAGATGATACCATGCCAGACGAAGTCATTTTCGTCGTTAGCGATTATGCCGCGGCTGGATGAAAAGGCCAATTTTAATGGAGAAATCAGTATTGCTCAGTTTTCGAATTCATATGCTTACCTGATGTACGGCTGCTTCTCGTCTAGTCTTTGAATTCCACAATCTGAGAAAAGAAAACGCCATGATTGACCGACACCATATTTGAAATGTCACTCAGATGATTAACCTACCGGGCTGGCGGCTGGCACACGAACGTCGTTTAGAGACACAATGGCTCAGTTGGTAGTGTAACAACTATTAGCTGCTGTTGATTGGGGTTCGAATCCCACTGTCTCCAGGGTTGGGGGCTCGGGCCACCAATGCAATGCCGCCTAACCAGTTCCCATAAGAACACTGAAGTCAGGCAGCACGCACTCCTTGGGGCGGTTGTACGGAAGTGCACATGAATCCATACTATAAAACCCACCCACCTCACTCTACTTGAGTGAAGATGCTATGCATTGCTGAAGTGCGCCCACCAACACCTCGGTTTGAAATTGGCTCGGTGTGTGTCCTTGACTGACCTTGGACCAGTACGAATTTCAGTCCGTCTCTCGACCTACGGGTGGCTCTTGAGAGTGGTTGAGTAGTTGTAGTACAGTTGTACAAGCTTGCCCTCCATTAGCCGGAGAGGAAACACGCCCGACCACACAACAGAGAAAAACAGTATAACGCTTAAGCGGACCTTGCTGTAATATATGTATGTGCATAAAGGGCCCGTCTACGGTTGGGAGACCAGCCATAGTGATCCCAGATCACGGTTGAAACCGTCCGACGTTAAACTAGCAACTTTTAAACGTCTTGAACGGATGCCAAAAGCCGTCATCCCGACAAGTCATCGTTACGAAATCAGACCTATGGCGTGAGGAGTAATGCACAGTTTGCACAAAGAAGTGTCGCTTCAGTATTAACCGGAGCATTCGCACAGTTGACCTCTCGTTACGGGTTACGGCTATTTACGCAATTAATTACGACGCCCTGGCATATATGACAATTACAATAGGTGTACCAATATTTCTAAATTTCGTAAACTTTGCTGTTATGTACCTCTGTTAATGGTATGGGATAGCATCTTTGGCTGAGTTCGGGTTGTCCGGCACGATTTTATCTGGACCGACTCATATGGACCGGTCCACCCACATGGATCACAAAAGCATGGCCAGGTCCATACAGACCGGTCCACATGGACCGACTTTGTGTAAACGGATCTCGGCAGATGGCGTAGTAGGGTTGCTTCTATGTCACCGCTGACTAAAACTAAATGCACAATTCTTGATACGCTGAGGTCACAACCATTTCAAATGACTTTTGCGGTTATTTCAAAAGATTGCTGTCCCAAAAAATTTCAAAGCAGCTGGAATCCACCTCATTGTGTTAGGTGCCAATCTTCAATCTTACTCCAGATTCCAGATAGTGAGGTCAAATTTCGACGAGCAAATAAAATCAGCCATAGAATCTATCGCACGTGTTAGCTAAGTTTGCATGACACATTATGGCTGAAGATTACTGTCCGTATGAAATACTTGGACTGCGTCGTCTTCCGGCGCCGACAGACAGACAAGTCACGGTAGCATATAGACGGCGGCTTAAGGAGTGTCATCCTGACAAAGGCGGGAAAAAAGATGAGGTAAGCTTCTTCCAACACTGATCATTGAACTCAAGTCTCACTAAACTCGAGCTTTATTCAGTAGCTAATCGAATTTATTTTATCTAATTTTCTTAGGCGCAGAAGGTTTCGAGGTCTGGCAGCATTTTGATGGACACTGAACTCCGAGCAATTTTTGATGAATATGTAAATGCAGGGTTCAGTCTAACCTTATCATGGAGCAGAGTTGCTGCAAAAGAAGAGAAACGAGACGACGGTGAGAAAATTATTCGCAAAAACTGATTTACCCTAGCTCTAAAATTAATGTACCAAAAAAATTAAAATTGATTTAAACAAACGTTCGTAAATCGCACACATAAATTAATCTCGTTTCGTCACAATCGCCCAGTGAAAATTTTTCTATCGATAAAGAGCAATAATAGTTCTTGCATCGGTTCGATTTAAAATCGAAGCTAACAAATTTTTTTGGTTCGGTTTAGCGATTTTCGTAAGCCGAAGCACTATCCATACCAAACCGATTTCGTCGAGTCATTTCGGTTTCAGCACTAAACCGAACAGAAAACCGCAGTTTAGGTATTTTTTTATATTTCAAAATATAAACACACGTAAAATATGAAAACGCGAATCAGAGTCAACAGTTCGATTTGTCGGCTCGGTTTTTCGGTACCACAGTTCGGTTTTTCTGTTTGGCATGGGGTCGACCGGTTTTTGGTTTGAGCCTAAACCCTGGCCAAACCAAACCGATTCGAGCACTAATGTAGAACACGTCGCTCTTTATGCTTAAGTTTGGTGTTTGGGTACCTCACAAAACAGATAAAAATGTGTATAATATTGTGAATAGTTCAATAGGTAAAATTGACGTATGAAATTTGATATTGAATATTTTTCAGATGACAAACTTTTGCAAGAGCAAACACTAGCAGAAGCTCAAAATGAACGACAATCGAACGAGGAACCTGAGCTCAAAGAAAATACGACAACGAAAAAACAAAGGAAAGCAAAGGAAGAGCCAAAGCAACGAAAAACGGAGAAAAGCGGAAGTCTGGATCGGAAAATAATTTTCTTAAAATCAAACGACTTAAGGAGACGCGTGATAGCGAAGAACGTGAGAAAGTTGAGCGCACAGTGAAACTATCTGTTATAGAAACAGAGCTAAAAAATTCCAGAAAAGAAAACAGTAAAATAAAAGAAAAAAAAACGGAAGATGAAAGGAGAATTTAGAAGAAGCTTGAAAAGAGAGAAAAATGAGTTAAGAAGCGAAGCACCAGAAATTAAAGTAAGATGCAGAAAAAAAGAACGAAGCGGCAGTCGAACTGTTCAAATTAGCGAAAGAAATTCTCACAGAAGACCACCTGTTTGAGCTTAAAAGTAAGCAGGAGAAAGAAAAGAACAAGAAACTGAAGAAACAAACATCAGAAACCATGGAAAATCAGATAATGCGAAAGGAAATACAGAACAAGATAATCATAATTCGGTGGAATCTGAAGACAATGATGAAATTAGAGCTCCAAAAGGAAAGATTGAGGACAACAGCGAATCAGAGGACAGCCTGGGTCTCGAAAAAGATGGAACCGAGGAGAAAAGTATTTTGGCGTTGAAAAGCAAGACACCAAGTACAGCATCGCTGAATCAAGCTCGCGATAAAATTATTTTGACCTGTTCCGAATGCGTTAAGCATATTGAGATTAAAATCATATATAAGACTACTCCGGAAGGGTGGAGGGCCAGATCCTCCGGCCGAAGTCTGACTCTCGATTTCTGAGAACAAAACCTGACCTTTCTTTCCTCTAACCCTTCGGCTAAAGCCTAACCCTCTGACCAAAGTTTGACCCTCCGGCCGAAGTCTGACACTCCATACCCTCCGGCTGGAATCAGACCCTCCAGCCAAAGTCTGACCCTCCGGCCGAAGTCTGACCCTCCCGCTGAAATCAGTCCCTCCGGAGGTCAGAAAGGCAAAGAGAAAATACCCAACTATGATAAAAATTGCCGATTTTATTTTAAATAAACTGAACTCAAGTAAGTATGCGGATATAGTACTGCTACTTTTGAGTTATAGCTCATGTTCTTCTTTTAGACCAGAAGGTCTACTGGGATGCCCCTGTCTGTCTGTCCGTCCGTCCGTCTGTAGCCGGTTTTACATGTGCAAGCACCATAACTCACACCGCTCTGTGAACAGATGTATAAGGCATATAAGTAA
>VNWX01000803.1:0-11176 GCA_009869905.1 Ceratophysella communis
CTCATCGCCTCTTGTTCAGGTGCATGCTATACATAGGAAATTCTAGTGGTAAATAGGCTCTACTTTTCCTGTCACTCCGAATCTTCCTGCATAGGGCAAGACATATGCCTTACCAGGGCATCCCATGTTTCCGGGGATATAACAGGGTAATCCAGCCGGCAGTGCACATGCTGTCACCGCAATATGAACGATTATGGCTTCTCGTTTAAAGTTTCATTAGCAGTATATCAGAAATTTGTCAGTGCTACATTGCATGCTCATGACTTCCGGTGAATCTCTATAAAATGACTATGTTTTTTCTTTCTCGGTAGCGTTGTATTAGGCAGTTTGCTGATAAAAGATATCGATCAACCAGTTTCACTTACTCGCTGCAGGTAAGTCGAAAAGGAAGGATCGGCCAAAGCATTTTAGCATGCGTTTATGTGTAGACGCTCATTAAGTACAAATTGAACATTGAGTGTTCGGGCCGTTTACTTTTATATTGCGTTCAATAGAAATAGCATTGATTTAAATTGCTTCAGATCCCATCTCTTCGTCCTGGGTAGCGGTACTAAATTGTTCATGGAAGAGGAGGTGACAAATGTCGTAATTATTAACCCCACAGACTTCATTAGTTCGGTTTTCGAATTCCTCCCCACAAAAGCCATTATTTCCTACGACAGGAACAAGTAAACAACGACCTTGCGTTTGGCCAGAAACCAAGATTCGATTCTGTGAATGTCAGGCACAGGCCATAGGACAATAATAAATGCGGAGTGTCGTCAGGCAATGGCGATGACGACTGATTGAGAGTGTGGTGGATATGGTGAAGAATCCAACTTTATTTTAGGAATTTTTGGGATTACACATTCTTAGATACTGGAATTTCTCTGTTTACAGAAAGACGTATCTACAGAAAGAGAAAGCTGATGCGGTGTGAGGCTGAGCTGGCGTGACGCGGGGACATGGAGCGATACGAGTAACGAAGACATTAAAGGCATCGCTACGAAAATCAACATGGAACCTCATCATGATCATGAGCTTTTTCTTCCAATTCGGTTATCGGACCATTTACTTCATGCTGTGGCTGCACGGGTCATAGAGTTAGGCGCTGTGTGGGAAGAGAGTGTTGCAGTTGTTGTGCTTCAGCTGTCTGGTGAAATTGATTAAAGAATATTCTGTGTCGGATCAACAATTTCAAATTTACTCGTACAGCTGACAGACTGTGAAAGACAGGTTATGAAGTGCTGTCAACGTCCAAAAGAACAAAGTGTATGCTATTCTTTGTGCATCCGAAATCCGAAGTGGGACTGACGTCTGAGCTTTGTACTGAAAATTGAAAGTGACAGTGAAAGTTACGAATCTGGTAAAAGCCGGGAAAACAGTGAAAGTAAATTCAAGACTTCAAGGACGAAATGCCGGTTGGTGGGAACGGAGTCGGGTTGAGCCTTTTGACCTTGTTTTCTTTGTGGGAGTTTCTAGGTCAGGGGTTCGTGGCCGGGGGTGGAAAAGTTTATGTGAACATTACCGGGGATATTGTGTTCGGGGCTCTTTTTCCCGTTCATCGGAGGGCTTCCGGGTCCGACGCTACTTGTGACAAGATTCAGGTATGAATTTGCTTAAATACTAATTTGGTTACCCTACCTGACTGCGATACAGAGACAGGTGACTAGTAGGAACCCTACCTACGCAGATTCCCTAGAAATGTGCTCAAATTACCTAAAACAACCCCAGATGTACGGAATATTTAATAAATTTAACCAATAATAATTCCAAACGTCAAAATAGCTTTGAATTTCAATACGGAATCGCAGATATATAGAAAATCCACAATAGTTTCAGTATTATGCTTCATAGAGTGTGTCGTAAATTCATAATTTTCGTCTCGTTCTCAGGACGTCTGATGGCTGAGTGATTCATACAAATAAATAGTTAAATGAGGGTTGATAAGACGTGTTTCCTGGTTCAGCATTCAGCAATACAGGTTTCGCTGTAAATCTGTCGCGTAGCTATGAGGAAGTAAGAAATGAGATATGCAATAAAATATTGTAATCGGAGTCGGAAGCAGCCAGGCAAATGCAAATACGCGTAGCCTGCCATAGACAGAAGCCCGTAGAAATAGTGAAAATGGAAACCAATTTTTTCAGGCGTCTGTCTGTCCGTACCTATCATTATTCCCAAGACGGACATGCGGAAGATCTATCTATAAAGTGGAGGGGGAGATAGGGACACGGCACGTGTCCTTGTAGGATTTCCCCATAGCTTAATCTGATACTATAGCATTTATAATATCCTTAAAAATAATATTTATATGGATTTAGTTGGAGGACGGCGTGCAGCCGCTAGAAGCCCTTCTCTACACCGTGGACAAGATTAATCAAAGTAATTCAACTCTACCCGGAATCAAGATAGGTATCTTGGCACTGGATACCTGTGACTCGAGTCATTATGCTCTGGAACAGTCGCTGGATTTTGTCAAAGGTTAGAAAATGCTTATTCAAATTCACATTTGTATCAGATAAATTCAACAAGAATTACCTAGATGACTTTGATCGAATCTCCCCTCAAGCTCCTGTCTATATGTGACATGGCTTAAGCAAAAATGAGCCAATAATAGACCGTGACGCATGTGAAACTAATCCCATTTCATTGCCCTTTGACAAAATACCAGGCAATTTTACCCATTGAATATACATACACCCGTGAAATCTGTCTCCTTGTCACCGGGTATCAGACAGGGCCAACCGTAATTGAATGAGAAAGTGTGAGTGAACGGAAGGAAAATCAAATCCGAGCCTAAACCACACGAAATACAGCCGGAGCTGTTGGATCCGAAGAGAAAGTTGATTTTGCTTTCAACTCCTGGCTGCAGGCTGTACTCTGCTATAAAACGCATTGGCTGCCCTAGTCATTGTCTGGTGAAAGCGTTCAAGCGTGCGAATTGGAGTGGGAAGTTATAGGGCTAGACGCTAGACTATTGCGGCCCGTTCAGAACTTTCACCAAGTTATGAGCCTAGTTGAGTATGAGTGATTCAATTAGGAAGGAACGGGAGTATTTTCTGTGGCTGGGAGATGCGGTTTGCCGCTAGTTGGCTAAATATATGAACCATCACGTCAAAACCATCAGAACTGCTCGCTCTTGAAGCACAGAGGCTTAATATTTTCTTTTCATAGGACTTTGATATTTAATAGCTTGGACAAGTCGTAATATATAGGCGTCTGACTGTCCCCAGTCCAGTTAACTATCGGGCTCGGGCTAAGGCGTCTGGTGCGAACTGGTATGTCCAGTGAAACTGCGTAATTCAGTTAAACAGGGGCGAAATTCATATACTTCGCCTTGAATAACTCCAGCATGTGTACCTACTATAAAGTATGACTCCGAATGAATAAAATAATGTATTGAACTTTTGAATTTAAGTTAAAATTTTAAAAAAGGTTCGAATCTTCCCCAGGTTGGTTTTTTTTATATATCTGATTAAATAAATAAATTAAAAATAATGAATTTCCGGATATTTCACCGGCAGGTTTCATCGCTCACCACAACGAGCACCACGAGCCGGAGTTTGAGTGTGCTGACGGATCTGTGGCAAAGTTTTTGAATGGAGCAGTTCGACCGAATAGTGGGCGTGATAGGCGGTCAATCCTCATCTGTTTCTATTCAGGTAAGCCTGTAGTACTTCTGCGTCAATGTGTCAGTGTCAGTGGTTGTCGTGGACAGCATTAATTCCAATCTTGCTGCAAGTCTGGGATTCCGTCATAGGTCAAGTCCCATCGGTACGGGACAGCATTAGTTGAGATAGCGTTTCCTTGTAAAAAAAAAATTGAGAAATAGGCTTCGGACAGCAAGTTCTGTTGAACCAAAATATCGCTTTACGAATTTTCGCATATCGCTCTGTCCCTTGCGTATTGTCCCGAAACCATTTGTCGTAGAATACTCGACCTGAGAGTCCGATTTCGAGCGCACAATTGTCTTATTTCAAGTGGGACGAAGGTCCTGGAGAAAGACTGGCTTAGTGGGATCAGTAACTCAACTCCGAGGTCCCCGCGTTCCAATAATCTTTTCAGGAAGAAAGTTCTACGATTGCTGCTGCTACGTTACGAACACTTAAGCTTTAGCCAGAGACCTTCTAGCCTAGTTTCCTAGCTAGGGCTTGAATTCTACGGAAAGCCGACGGCACAACATGAGAATAATGCTGTCTCCCGTTTTATCTCGACTCTTCCGCTCCAATAAAAGCAATGCTCAATCCACACTTCAGCTTGTCGCAAGGGTGAAAGTAAAAAGTGAAGGTTCCACTCCACACAATGAAGCGCTTAATGCATGGGTAATGGCGAAGAAATGTAACTACAATTGACAAGGGACGCGACAAGACTTAAGCATGATTTACCTTGCTTTGCTTTCGTTCATATGGATTATATACTATTCAAGAAATCTGGAGCGTAGTTGTAGGATTCCTTTAAAGCAATATCTGACGCCAAGCCTGCTATTCGAAAATCCATCCTTTTAAATTCCTGTGTGTATTTGACAGGTGGCCAACCTCCTGCGTCTCTTCCAAGTTCCACAAATCAGTTACATGTCCACATCACCGATTCTGAGTAACCGAGAGCGGTTTCCTTACTTCTTCCGCACCGTTCCCTCGGATGTCAACCAGGCTCATGCCATTCTGGACATTCTGCGGTGAGACTGAATTCATCCTCACTTACGTATATATTTGAACCTTTGTGGCCTACGGCTTAGCTTAAGTCCTCAAGGCAGTCAGAGTTAGACTAGATCCAATTCGAGGTTGGCTAATGAAGATCACGCGTAATTCCGTAAACTGGGTCATTAGAACTCCCTTCTTCAACTTGTTCAAATATAAGTGAGTTGCTGGAGAAAGTTCTGTGGCATTTTGCCATTAATGTCTGTCACAAGGGGGCCCTGATTGGTTTCGTGTTTCCAATTAATTAGTCGTTAGTTTCAAGCTTTATTGCGTATTCGGGGAATGCTTTCTATGTGCTTGCAAAACTTCGCGTAGTGACAATAAATTACTTCCAAGTTAGGAAATTGCATTCCGTTGAACAGCCCTAAAACTCGGTCTGTGAGATATCTTGAGATGGCTCTGGTCTGAGCCTAGAGCAGCAACAGCTCCAATTTCATGTCGCCTGTTAATTACTAATTACGACAGGACAGTAGGAGCCAACGGGGTGCTAACTGTATAAAACTCAATAAACTAGCTAACCTAATGTCCTTGTTATGACAGTTATTTTAATTGGCGCTACGTGACCGTGATTTACACGGACTCGGAGTATGGGATCCATTGCTACGAGACGCTGAGGGATGTGGCCGTCAATGATACCATTTGCTTCACGACAGTACAGCGTGTTATTCGAGACCAGTTCGTGGCAGCAGACTATGATCAGATCATAAAGAATATCAACAACATCAATGACATCCGGGGTGAGTCCTGAGCAGTCTATGTATTAACTTGAGAGCTTTCGCTCATCTACGCAGTTTCGCGCAATGGGTATTACGTAAGACAGTGTAACTTGACCCAGGCTTCAGAACTAGGACTTATTGGCTTGCGGCTTATCTTGATGGACAGCTCGAGTTACTCATTATAATTTGCCTGCTAGATATCGTCTAGAATTTGAAATTACGTACGTGATCCCTGATCTCTTGGCTCATCCCTCATAGCTGTCAACGGACATGACGTGCGGTCGTGTAATTAAGGCTAGCAGTAAACATTCCAGATCTAGCGTCTTCTACCATGCATACAACCACGGTAACCACTATATCGTGATACAGCTATATTTATACTTTATACGCCTACGCGACAATATCCCTTCAATATGAACATGTGTAGGTATAATATATTTAATGCGTACTTTCAAAATGGTTCTGACATTTCAATTTTAAAGCTTTGCTTGCTTGTTATTTCGAACTAAATATGGCAGATTTGGCTCTCAAATTAATTTTTGTAAATCTTATATTGGACTGTACGTACGCGGTGGAAAATATTATGCAATTTTCATGCCAATAGCAGAGATTTTCGATGCGTTAGGACCTGCGAAAATTACTAAATATCCACAGCTTCGCAATAAGTTTGGATTGCACAATGCTTTGAATTACGCAAAAAACTATGTACCTGTGTGTACAAGTCACGAAATTGGTAAACCTGGTCCATTGTTACAGAAATTGCGACACATTTCAAGTCAAACTTTCACCAAAACGTAACCATTCAGCAAGTGAAAGTAAAGCGGTGAAAGTTTGACAATGAAGTTCTTTATGGAACAGTAAGTAATAGCAATAGTATGTCGTTTTGTGAAGCCTGTCGCACACAATCTCTGTCTAAACGTTCTATTGTGAGATCTAATAATTATCGACCAGAACCAGACCACGGTTACAAAACAGAGTAATAATAGATAGATAATACAAACTTTCTGCTTTCATTCGAATCGGACTTTCTCCCTGTCAAAGTATTTTGTATTTTAACGACGGGGCTTCGGTTCCCTTTGTCTGCCTTGACTCTGACTTTCTGACGTGGGTTTATTGTTGTTCTATTTCAGTAATAATTTTGATCCTGGAGAAGGAGTACACCAAAGTACTGATGCAGGCTGCGACCAGGCTCAATGTGAATCGAGACAAGAAATACGTCTGGATTGGAACGGATGCCTGGAGCAATCGAGAATCTGTGGTAGTGGTAGGCCCTGTACTTCTTTCACCTGCTTTCTAGACGCGCTTTCACTGCACAGCTATATATTTGTATTCCTGCTGTATGCTTAAAATACTGGTTAAGGTTAAACTGGAAGTCCTTTAGCGACTCAACTTTAGATAGGTTTTATGAAGTTTCTAGGTTGGTTTAGATAAAACGCCGCTAACAGAAATCAAAGTGCGACTATGTATCAAAGTATAGACTTAAATTTCAGTTCATTGGTACATGTTTCTAGGTGCACTTAAATAAGGTGTTTGGATTTGGACTAGCACAGATTTCGAGTTCTGAAGTACATACATGCCTCTAAGGCTCCAATTTTCTTGGAAGCTCGGCAGGGTACAACTAAAAATAAGTACTCTAGTTTGGAAATACGATGTAGGTATTATTGGTGGGCCTGCGTTTCTGCGTTTTATTGCCCTAAATCCGCAAACAAAACAGCATTATTCCACTGAAGTGCGAATTCCTTTGGTCTGCCGCCCTTCCCTGTCAATCCATCATAAATCATAATCCATTATTCCCACTCAATCATCCGTAGGCTGGTACTTTGGAAATAATTTTGACGTGTGAAGCTGGTTCTGTTCCATCGAATTTAGCCCAAATAACAACGAGAGCGAGAAGAACGAAGCAAAAAGTGAAACCGCAACCACTTTCCATTCCAGCAGTGTAATAGGCCTTAAAGTTGGATTTATGAGAAAATGAGGCGAGAAGAGACGGAATTTGATGGGATTAAGCGTCCTGAGGTTCCTTCAGATTACTTGAGTCTCCCTTGCTAATGGATAGCAGGGGACGACCTACGCGGGCAGTTGCCAGTCTTCGCCAACTCTTTCCAACCCGCCTTTGCATCATTCAGTAGGCTCTGTGTATTGCTGTATTGTAGTGAGTAGACCTGGCTTACGTAGTGTCTAGAATAGTAGAATAGAGCATAGAGCAAGGAATTGACATTAGTCTGTGTCAAAGTCTGGCCAAAAACAAAGCCAACTCATTTTGAAAACCGTATTTCATTATGCTCGTTTTTTGTGGGCGGGGTCAAGGGTCAGGAGGACATTGTGGAGGGGGCCATTGCGATTCAGCCACTGATAAGCCATGTGCAAGGATTTGATGAATACTTTACGAATCTCACACCGGAACATTCCAAGAAAAATCCATGGTTTGGTGAATTTTGGGAAGAGCATTTTAAGTGGGTACCCCGATGCATTTTCAACAGCTTTAAATAAAACAGTTAATGATTAAATTACGGATTTACTAGGTGCAAATTACCGGACATTCCAGTAACTAAATTCAACGAGGAATACGTGAATCAAACATGTCAGCCAAACCTACGGATCGGGCCACGGAACGGCTACACCCAGCAATCCTTCATTCATTTCGTAAGGGACGCTGTCTATGCCTTCGCCTTTGCCCTCAACAACATGCACCTTGACCTTTGTAAGGGAGTACCAGGGATCTGCGATGCCATGAAGCCTGTAAACGGGACACAGGTGGCTCAGTACTTAACCAACGTCACTTTTAAGGGTAAGTGTCTTAAAATCGTCGTCGTCGTTTCTTCGGAGCAAAGCCACAAGTTGAATAATGGGCTATTTTAAGGAATCAAATTGGATTAAGTTGTCCCAGCTGCGGGTTCCAAGGCCGGTCGTTACCTCGCTTAATGAGCCAAAAAGTTTACCTCTGCCTACGCACTTTCTCCAGCTAAATACTAATTGCCGACAAGGCTTTATGGCATGCCGATTTTCAAATTTCTTTAGACGAGCGTCTTAAATCAAATTATTTAATTATTTAAGCTTTCCTCAAACTTCAGACTCGCGCTTATGAATCCTTAATTCAATAATTTCTTCAGACAGGTCTGTGACACCTGTGACGGCCGTGGTACGCAGATATACCTTTAAAGAATTTACGCCGTAGAAAGATGAAACATGGCCGCGCTGTAGTTCTATTTACGTTCAATTTTGTAATTAAGAACCCTCATTTTTTTTTCCTTAGCGTGTGCGAGTTGCCACTAACCTGCTACAAAAAAGCTTTGTTTCTGAATACCTTGACAGAAGTTTAATAAGTTTGAGTCTGGAGAAAGTTTTTCAATTAAGGAGTCGGTTTTTTGTATGTTTCTTCTTTTGTTTTCGCGTTTAGTACCAGCAGATGAAGAGGAGAGTCTCTTCCGGTTCGTCAAGGTTGGAGATGGACCCACACGCTACACTATTGTCAATTTTCAGAGAGTTCCTGAAAATAATACTTACCAATGGACCATCGTGGGCAACTATTCACGTGAGATTCAAACTTTCCCTTTTTCTATTATATTAGTAATAAGCGCATAAAATCGTGCGTTTTGTGTAAAGAGAAAGTGGCGACAGCGGTTGCTATATAATGAGGAATTTAAGTTGCTATATGGCGGGTTTTCAAAGGGTTTTAAGGCTGTAGATATTGTAATGTAAGCCGCATCCCCAATTCGTTTGACGCCAGCTACTACTGTATACTAGTTCCTAGGAAAAAAAGATGCCAGGCTCAGGCTGAGCAGTGATTTTGATGTTCGAGGACGCAGCAGGCTTGAAAGGCGAATGTGTGGTTTCCCGCACAGCTTGAGACTTTCAATGGATTCCTATTCGTCCAATATACGTTGAGTGTCTTGTACTTTCTCCTTCAACTCTCACTTCAACGTCAAGCTTTCTTCAAGAGTGAAACATGAAAATTGCGTTGCCGCTGAAAGCACGATCACAGATCAAAATCTGCTATACCGGAATCTCAGTCCGAAATCTCAGTCGTGGTAAGGATAATTCAGGTTAGAGGTTAGGGGGTCTTGTATTTTGAATTTTGTTTAGGCTAGGAATACCCTTTAATTTTTTCTTTGTCCAACTTTTCTGCTCAGAATTGGCGTAGAACCGTTACTTGAGTTAAAAGCGAAGGTTTAGAAAGCAAATAAAAGGCTCATTCTGGTCTACGATCAAAGGCAAAACGGGTTTTTACCTGTCTCCGCAATACTTTCATGGCGTAGGTGTAAGAGGTTCCTTTAGTTCAGGTGATTATGTGTGCCAAAGACGGTAGTTGAATAGACAGGGCTTCTAAAGGAACTTTTTTAATTCCGACTGTATTTCTCAATTTTGTGTATTTCGTCATAATCTCTGGATGAATGTGAGATGATGTGCGTTTCGTTGCCAGCCTACTTTTCGGATTTTAAGATTCAATTGAAAAAAGCATGTTAGATACCTTATAGTAGCTCCAATCAGCTATCGTTGTACAATATACGCAAGTAAAGTACATAATTTTCCATTTTGACGCGTTCAGTTGTTGCCAGAAATGCGAATACACGTTTCAAATTCCGCCAGACACAACGAGTCGTAAATATTCTGAGTATAACAATAAGGCAATACAAAATACAAAGAAGAATAGTCGGATTCGTAGTATTTCTTAATTAGTCGAGTCGAGTCGCTTTAGGCGTTGTGCCTTTGTACATCTAAGTATTTTTCAACATTTCTAATTACGCTTAAGAAAACAATTCACGGGAATTTTACGGTTGTTATTTGTTGTAGAGGGTGTGCCAAGCGCTTTCTCTTTTGTTTTATACACACGTGAGAATAGCATAAAGGAGAAGTTTTAACTTTTAAACAAGCATCGAGCGGTAGACAAGCCATAAAAAATTAAGGAAACTCGTTTTGGGGAAGTATTATACTTTTGATTCTTTGAAAAAGAAATTATAGTGCGTAGGTACCTAATTTGTGACAAGTGACAACTTCACCACAAATAAATATGAACATGTGAAAAGGAATAAGGAAAATTGATTAGCTCAACTTTCGGATCTGAAGCTCGCCCCGGTTCTACTACTTTCACTAGCACCGCGGTGCTAGTGAAACAAAACCCAAATGGTGTATGAAAGTAGCCAGTCGTTTATTTGTTTCTAGAAAGTAGCACCTGACAGGCTTCAGCCTGTTTCTAAGTAATTATTAACGAGTTTCTTGTTCTTGGCTCATAAAATTCGTATTTCGTGTTCGTTTACACTATAGTTCATACTTGATGCGTAATATAAATATTAGACCTCGTTTCTCAGCTTCAGTTTCACTAGACTTTTTAGGATCTGAGAATTCTCGGCTTGCATTAGTGCAACATTGCAAGAGTGGGCACATCGCACTTTTGCAAGATTTTTTGCTCTCTAAAAGCTGCATTCCATGTAGAAATCTCTCTCAATAGCTTTTCTTAGCTGAACACAAACATGAATTTTTGAAGAAGAGATTTGAAAGTTGAGTGAAAGTCTTGATGTGAAAGTTGAGGGGAAATTGTGTAGGCGAAGGCACAGATGCAAGATAATTTTGTGACGAAACAGAAGGAACCTCGGACGTAGTAGCTCATATTTCTAATCTGAGCTTGACGGATCATATCTCCTTCCCTTCACATATACACCCCGAACAATGCAGCAGGGAAATCTCAAGTTTCTTTACAGTTCTGTCTGCCGATTTTCAGCTCAGACTTTCACAACTTTCTCCGAGTTTTCTTTGGGCCGCTTATCGAATTCATAATGTCTTATTATT
>VNWX01000804.1:0-18383 GCA_009869905.1 Ceratophysella communis
ATTGTGAGAATTTTATTATTTTATAGTTTAGAGGGCGAGTTCACGGAGGTAGCTTTGTGTTTTTTAAACACTGTTTTATTAACTTAGGTTCTGGAAACGTACAGAAGTCTAAAGCAAATTACATCTCTCATCAACGAAGTCAGCTCTGCAGTTACGCTCTGCTTCATTGCCCGAGCCTTGACGTACATATGTCAGCTACTGATTTACGTTACCAAAACAAGCAGTATACTAAGTTGTATATACTTTGGCACATACGTTATTTACGTGGTTGTCACATTATACTTCGCTGCGGATGTGAATCGAAGGGTATTAGCACTTTTACAATGAGATCATTAAATATGGATTTAGACGAATTATATTTTCTAAGCAGATCGGTGAAATTTACAAATGGCTATACATGGACCGGAATTATCTTGGTTTCCCACAAGCGGAGCTGGTGTCGTTTCTTCATGACCTCTCACGAAATGATATTGGACTTGGTTTAGAACATTGTTTTGTCATTACATTCAGCTTCATAGGATGGGTGAGGACAAGACCACTGATATGACTTAAACCGTCTTTCATAATACAGCCAAATTAAAAACAGTTTATTGATACAATTGTTTAATGATTTCGAAATTAGATGCTTGGATTCAGCATTTCATACACACTGATTTTCTACCAGCTTCAAACGTTTAAAGGAGCACAATGAGCAATGAGGGCTGTATGCAGAAACTACAGCGGAATTCTATCTATGGCTTATAATTCAACGTTTTGAATTAAGCCATATTTATTTAAATTCTGCCTTGAAATTAAATGAAAAGCAAATATTTATAGAAATTATTTTACGGCTTAAAGCTAGGACATTTTTAAATCCACTCTTAGGCTTAAATTCCAATGTTTTAGCCTTTTCATCGTAATGCGCCTCTGTTTTCTCCTAAGATTTCTCCTTTTAGAACTGCGATACTCCTCTTTATTCTAGTCCAAGTACAATATATCTGGACAAGAAATTTTTAAGCAATCTGTCTAAAAACCGAAATCCGAATCGGGGCGGTCATTAAGTTTTTCCATGATCTGAAGCCCCAGGATCTCTGCTCCTATAAAACACGATGCAGGATGATATAAAAATCATATACGTTAGCTGATATATCTTTTAATTTCTTGAGTTGGTTCAACCAAATAGTAAAACGCCTATCCCATTCTTTGGCTTAAAACTATTTACGATAAATGTTGACAAAATATAACAAAGCAATAAGAGTAGAATCACATATTGGCACACCCTAATTTTAGAAATTGCTGTGCCCAATGATCAATCATAAAAATAGGTATGTAGCAAAGCAGCTCAACATAAATCCATTCAGTTAGGTTTAGGTATAAAAATTGTGTGCATTATTATTATGAGATATCCGAAAATTACTTCGGTATGATTGCTGAAATACAATAAGGTGCTTTTATGGCAGATTAAAGTTGAAAACTTGCAGCGTAATAGGGAGACTGTTATTATTCCAAAGTACAAAGCAGGGATTGGTAGACGTCACGAAGCTAGAAGCTACTTTTACAGTAGAGTCATATAAAGTTGTGCTATACAGTGTTAGCTCCTCGATCCACAGCTTAACGTAAATTTTAAAACTTCTCTTACTTAAAGGGTGATTAATATAAACTTAGCACGTATGAACATGAAAATTAGTATTGAGTTTAGAAATTCCTCAGAAAAATTAGCGTCGAACAAAACGGCCGAGTGTTTAATTTTCTGGAAAACCTACTTTGACCTTCAGTATTTTCTCGGAATTTCACCTTTTAGATTGAAGTGGGACTGTATGAAAGTGAAATGGGTATTTGTGACTAACACTATTCAAACGGTAATATTAATCCTAGTCTAAGCTATAATTTAATTTTCTACTGGATCTTTTAATTGAACTATTAAATTGTTTTTTTATGTATACATAGATACTTGTGGGCTTTCTGAATACTCTTTGGCTGTTAAACCATATGATTGTTTCGATATTGGCACAACAGTATGGAAAAACTACTTCTCCAACATTCTACTTCAACGTTGCTCTAACAATTACACAAATCCTTTATATTGGGCTACCTTACATTCTGTGGACAAAACAGGCTAAATTTCAATCAATTTTTACTGAAATTCAGCACATAGACTACCTGAGCAAAGCAGAAAATACCGGAAATAAGTATGATGCTAGAATTTGTAAATATTTCTCGACTAAGGTATGTAGTTACCGAGTTCATAAATTAATTTTCATTTTGTATTTCACTTTCTAATGCAGCCTTAAATTTTACAGGAGTTTTTTATAAAGTTATTTTGTAAAGTATACATGCTTTACGCCGTGACCACAGTCGTTTATAATATTTGCGTCTCTCAGAGCGTGGAACACTTTTTTCATCTCTACGAAAATGAATTGCAGATGAGCCGAATTTTTGATTCAGCAAATTCAAGAAATCAATGGGCGTTGTATATTTTTGGAGTTATAAATTTCGTTACATCTGTGTACGCTGATTTCATATTCTGTGCAATTGAGCTTTATATTCTGGTAACAGTCCTATTTCTTCGTTCGGTCGTAAGTTCAGCTGTAGTCGAAATACGATGTGTCGATTTGAAAACTGCATACGGCTCACGGAATAGTGACACGGTATAACTGCAAAATAAATTTTACGTGTGGTTTATATAATTTAGAAAATATTATTTTAGGTTTTGGAAACGTATCGAAACCTCAAACATATAAAATCTCTGATCAATGAAGTCAGCGCTGCCGCCACAATTTCGTTCGTAACCCGTGCCTTAGCGTCCGTTTGTCAAATTCTAGTTTACATTACGAAAACTGAGCACATCCTAAGCGTAATTTATATTTGTCTGTACATGTTATACGTTTTTGTCACTTTATATTTAGCTGCAGACGCGAATCGACAGGTATTTTTTTACACCGTTTTCCGGTAGTCAGTTAAAACTTTGCAAGCCCTAAGGCTTGTATTTTTAATATATTTCAGACGGGTAACATTTACAAATGGCTTTACACCAACATGAACTATCGTGGATTCTCACAAACGGATTTGGTCCCATTTCTTCACGATCTCGCTCGGAATGATATCGGATTCGGCTTAGAAAATTGTTTCATAGTTACCTTCGGGTTCATGGGATGGGTACGAGCAAAACGGTTTTCATTGTAAATCTTGTGCATGCATCGAATTCGTAAAATATTTGATTTTGTTCTTGCTCAATAGATGATTGGACTAAGCATTTCATACACCCTGGTGTTCTATCAACTTCAAGCGGTTTCAGGAAATGAATAAAACTCATTCACAAAAATACACGATCAATTTAAAATCTAGGAATAATGCTTAGAGAATAAATTAAGACTTCGATTTTTAATAATTTATCCAGAGAATTTAATTTCTTGAATATGTAATAACCTATTTGCGAAATTTCGCCTTTTTGATATTACCCGAAATGGCGAATAATTCGGGTGAATATATTAGCTTTCTTTAGACATTTTGTTAATTTACACCTGAAATTTACACTAAAGTCACGGCTATATTGTCGCATTGAAAAGCTATCCGAAAAACAAATACAATAAATCGGAGCCACGAAAGCGGTCTGCACCCAACTGTGCAGAGAGAAAGAAGTAATTTTGAGTTTTTGTGCTACTCTTAAAGAAGCCAGGCGGTAATAGTAATAAACCCATAAACTCTTTTCTTCCATTGTACCCTTGACGTGTAACAAAGGAAGTCGGAAATGGCTTAAGTGTGTTCTCTGTTTCTACTTTCTACATTTTTACAATTCAAGTCTCCATATCCTCTCGGAGTTAAGAGTTCACTCACTACTCCGCTTTCTTTTTTTTTTACCCTCACTCTTTTCTCTTTGTCCATGGCTTAGAGAGTTAGAGACTATGTGTTAGTTTTTTTTTTAAACCTCTGAGCCTGGCTCCTTTGTGTTATGGACAAAGGGTTGGAAATAATGGAAATAGATCTAGCATTGAGATCCGGAAGTCATTTGGCGCTATACATTGTGTTTCTTTTTAAAAAGAGACCTCTCCCACTTTCTCCCTCCCCCTTTACTTGGCTTTTTCCGACAACTCGGTTGCTCATACTAATAATGTTCTTGTGTGTCCTATGGAGAAAATCAATACTTTTGTTCGGGCTTTGAAGTATCTCGCGTCAATTAAAGGTGTTAATTTTTCAATAAATAAAGTAAAAACAATTGCAGTGTGACTTCATGTTTAAAACCCTTAATTTTGTTTTCAGTGGAAAATGAAACCTGTGTAAACTGGCATTTGGGAACTAAATTTTACTACTAGTTAAAAAACTAAAATTACTTCGTATTTTGTATTCCAATAATGATTGGCCCAAAGCAAGTTATGCATTCAAATACTGGTGGATGTATCATGCTTACTTTATTGGTGCTTACTGCGCATGGCGTTTTTCTTACCGTAACTATTTCTCTGCTTGAATTTGCTTTGCGTATTACAATTTAAAAGCCTAAATGACCTCCTCTAATTTTTCCCACACAATTTGGAGCAGAAATTTCCTTTGTGACGTCACAGTAATGTCCCAATGCTTTTGTCTCGTTCCCCACAAATTAATTCCCTCATTATGAGCATCCGGGAGTTGCCCGTTTCTCGGGAGAGGAATTAGAGCCCTTCTCTGCTCTAATGGTCCACGCTCCCGTGCCTTCAAGGATCATAAAAACCTTTTAGGGCTTCCAACCCCGAAAAGGCATACAAACACTCAATTACGAGTTACTCTCTCCACACAATGACTAACTTTCGTTTTATGAGCTTTTCTCTTGGGGGCTTTGTAATTGTTTGTAAGCAGTCCGTAAGGAGCAATTAGGCGGAAATGAGTGCAAAATTTAACACCAAGGAGAAAGCAGGCTTTCAGAATAATATTTGACAATGGCCAATTATTTTAATTAAACTAAATATAGTAGGTAATTTAAGCAGGCTGTGTGTACGACATCTATTTATTTACGTGTGCTTTGAATGGCTGCCGAATAAATTTAAAAAAATCGGATAATGCTTTTGAATAGCTTGGCACTTAAAATCTGAATTCCGATAGGTACACCGAGAATCAAACTTTTTCTTAGCAGTGAATTATGGCACTCGCTACTTGCACTGTCCGATTTACCCTGGTTGTGTACCGACCGTTTGCCCCGATGCTTGAGCATGGGCCCAAAATCGAACATTTAAAGTTCAACACGGGCTAGACGTGACTAGACTGCGTTCCGATTTCCGCTACCATTGCTTAATATCCATCGTATATAGTAACAGCGCTACAAGGTATTTGTATTGACGTTAACCTTTGATCATCGATACACGTCACTAGTGCGAAAGAAAGTCCATTGCATGGACCAGTGAACAAATTGATTTCTTCAGCAAGTAAAAGCACACTACAAAATAAACTACTTACGCGATATATTGTACCAAAGGCACTATATTAAGGCTTAAGAGTACGAGAAAACGTTGTGCTGATTCGAAGTTTAGGTCTTCAGACAGAATTAGCTCATTCTCATGAATTCTTGAGCAGGTTTTGATGTAGAGTTTTATTGCCAAAATCAGAGTTGATGATCGGGAAAAGTATTTTACGTTCAGGTAGTCTGTCGAAGGTCGATAATACATAAGTGCGATGGACTTCAAACAGAATAATAAACTAATAGATCGATTTAAGGCAGGATTGGAAAGCTGAAGTTTAGCGATTCTTTCAGAGATACAATTTGGCTTTGTCAAAATAATGAATATAATTCTTTACAATAATAAGCAATATTTTTCGAGCAGCTATCTGTATTGCGGCAAATTGGCAAATATATCTGGCGATAAATTTGAGATTCAAATCAGTACGTTGACCTGATTCAAATTGATTTAGCTGATGCTCAGTATGCATTTATGCAGTAACGAGATGGTCAAATTGCGGTGCATTTGAGCATTCAAGTATTCAGACCGATTTAGGTTCCGCATCTTGAGTCGTGACGAGGAATATGGATGATGAAGTAAGTTGTAAAGCTCTGGATTGGTTGGGCAGTCTCTCTTCAGCGAGGATAATAGTTGATAATAATAGACTCATGAGGAAGACGTTAATGAAGCGTTAAACTCCTTTGTCAACTGAAGACGTCAAAAGTTCTTTTGCTGGCTCAAGACACGTATTAGTCCATAATTTCAGAGTGTTAGGCAGGGAGCTTGTGAATAGGCCGACATGATGAAGTGAGGATTTGAATTCTATTAGAGTATATAATGGAGTGTAATGGTGGTAAGGCGACAGAGCCTCAGCACAACTATTCATTTCAGTTGAAATTAAATTCACAAAAACTTCTTTCTGCTACTTACTACTTGTGTTGAGAGCGGAGTTATGGGCTCAAGATCCTTGTTGGGAACAATAACGCTCCCGTCCTTTTTGCCAACCTCATCCTCCCTAATGAAAATCTAATTGACTTCTCCTTGTCTCCTTCACCCTCACAAAAAAGGACGGGCTTCTGTATTCGATCAAATGTCGTAGGGCCAAAGGGATTCGAAATATTGAAAATTCAAAACCATGAAATTTTTATAGATGTTTTAAACATTCAAAATTGGCTTCATAAATTAATTGTAGAAAATATGAAATCAAAACATTATGCAAAGCTGAGCAACGCAAAATTCTGACATTTCGAAAATAGACCAGACTAGAAGCGATTTCAAAGTCCCGTTTAAAAACTATAAGCATCTCACAATCAGAATTCTAAGGATTTGAGGTAAAATTTTTTACATCGACGCATAAGAATTTCTGGAAATATCAAGCTCAAGTATATCTGTATCGAATCGAATTTGATTTGAAACTTATTTAAAAGATTTCTTCTAAGCAAATAATATATAGAAATTCATCGAATAATGCCTGATCTACAGAACTTATCTTTAGGTAAGTTGTGCAAAATATGTGATTTTTTTTCAAAAAGTTTCTGCCTAGGCTATAAAAAGTTAACTATTACATATTAGTTAGTAAACCCACAAGCGGATCACGTTGATCAATTTAAATTTTTATGATATGAATTCAAAATAGTATCTTATTTAAACATTGGCATATGTGCTGTCTCGCATATGTGCTACGACACGGTTGTTTTCAGTTTTAAAGGCTCCGAAAAAGCTTGCTTGCAAGAGATTTGACTCGGAAGAGTTTTGACAGAGTAATACATATTCATAATACAGATAATAAATAATCCCTAATGCAACGTAATCGTTAAGGAACAAGTCTATTTTAAACCCCGTCTGCTTCCGAAGTGTAAAATGTCCCAGCATTTGGCGTTAGAGCCCGGCGTCTTCCCCCGTCATGTAATATGTAATCATCATCATTAATAAAGTCTCCGTCCACTTGAGTCAGAGCCATGTAGCCCGGCCGGAGTAGTCAGCCTCTTCTCGACCTCGACTGAAAGTGACTGAATAAAAGATCATTATGGAAGAATGACGTGTGAAATGCACCGGTTTATAAAATGCTTAACATACAATTTTCATCAGGGCTTAGAAGAAGCTTTTCCAAGCGTTCCAACTAACACTCCTTTTAATAATTCATAATACACCTTTTTTGGACTCAAAAACTGAATGATTAATGATGACGAACTCCGTTCAGCCCTATGAATAATCATAATCACTCACTTCACAGAGTCACCTTTAATTAATATGCAATTCAGACTCCAGGTTGGAGTTTAGCCGGAAGGATTTTCCATGATCAGCCGCGCGTATGCTCACGTCATCTCAGGCAACTACAAAAATAGCGTTCTGATTTGTTAACTTTTAACAAATTTAATGAAATGAAAAATAAATTTCAATTTAAACTCTTGATCAATAGAATGGATTTTAATAAACAATTTAGCTAAAGTTATGCTCCGCCTATTTAGATGGAAATAAAATGATATGTTAAATAAGTTCCGTAATTCAGGGCTCCCTGTGTGCATTTTATGCATTGGGGCAAAATTTCTAAAGTTAAGGAGCATTAAATGTGATAACCTGTGCCAGCATTAAGTGACATTTTTTATGGTTTGGATCAAAACCTTTGCTTTTCGTAATACAGCCTTAAACTCTCTATTTCATTAAAAGTTTTAAATAAATATATTTCGGTTTCAAACCGCCGCAAACAGCCGATAACATTTACCCCTGTCTGTGCCTAAGGTCTGTCGCCAGTTCATTTCATATGCCATGCATGCTCATTTGTCCGCTGAAGTTAGTGACACAGCATTATGTTAAGAGCTCTCATTGGGGGCTTAGCCTACAATTAATAATATAATTATGCATGTAACTCTAGTTAATTACCATTTCGACAGTTTGAATCAATTCATCTTCTCTTGGCATGAGGCCTGCTGTGCCCGTGTCCTCACCTCCTAATTAAAATCGCTTTATTCGTTCAATAACGAATTAATTATTAATTATTTATTGAATCAGATGAAAATTCTTTATACATGATGTAGCGGCCAATCAGCCGTGCCCACTGTTCAGTTCAATTTTAATTAATAAGATTTAGAACAGTAGCCAATCATTAGCATGAGACTGATTGCATTCATCTAGCCGAAACGCTTATTTTAAAGGCTAATCAGATGAATCCATTATTTTTGACACTCCAAATAGGCATCGTAATTTATTTCAAGCTTAATATGGGCATAAGATTAGACTGTTTTCCTTTTAAAATTCTCCCTGGAAATTTACGTAAAAACGCTTATATTTATTTGTAAACTTATTCAAGACAGCCACTTAAATTTCTCCACGTAGTTGTGGTAAAACCTGCCGTTTGTAGAACGTGAACAAAAAGACGTCATCTATGAGTAGTGGCATCATGGCGTGGCATTTTAAGATCCGTTTTCCAAATATATCTTTTCCTTTGATCTGCCACTTTTTTCTTGCTTTTCCCTTGTAAGTGAGTCATTAAGGAGACACTTTTTCCTTATACTAGTGATATGTTACGGCTGTTTGCGTATCCGGTTTCCAGCTTTTCAAATAAGTAATTCTAGTTAGGCGTTGATTCTAAACCGCTGTAGCTTCTGAGCTAAAATCTGATTTAAGAGGCTTCACCGATTTTATTATAACTAATATTCAAATGTTTGCAATTTGCAACTAAATACCTGAGGTCTTGCTATATCTAGCATTGTAAACTTGTAAATAATCGATACAGAGAAATTTGAAAATTGACCCTGAGCTTGATTTAGCAGCTACAGTTATGCCTAATTCAACCGTACTTTTGTTCAATTATGACTTATTATGACTTATTATTATGACACATAACCGGGTACGTAGTGCCGTACTGAAATACTTCATTCATTTTATACGAGCTGCTCTTTTCCGAATGCTCTGAAATTTAGCTGGGATTGCAGGAATGTTATGAGAATTTATATGCGCCATAACATAGAGCATTGTGGCCCCAAGAAACTTGGAAACTTAAAGAGCCAAAGCGAGTCTGAAGATTGAGGCTATAGTCAAGAAAACTTTCCATCATCACTTTCTCCACGCAGACGACTCCATTGGTGAAAGAACCCCATTTTAGTTCTCACTCTGACTGCCACTGTTTCTGGGTTCTCGGAATTGCCTTGACTAGTAAATTGAGTGCTTTTCAGTCCCATGAGATCCGCTCTGAATAGACTACGCGAATAGATCGGCAGTTGTTGGATGGCGAAGAGAGCCAAACTCTTTATAAAGTGTTTCCCATTTTATCTCAACCACTACTGTTACGGTTAGACAAGGTTATCTACCGCTCTGATCTACAATCTGAGATCCGAGCAAACATTAGACTAACCAACATGATCATTGATCATATTACAGTTGCCTGTGCATTTACAAAATACAACTTATGTTGAGGCAAACTTTACAATGCTCTAGATTTTATCGGCTCAAAAATAACATGCGGGCGGACAGAGTAATTCCCAAGAAACAGAGGATTTAGGAACATATATTGTATTTAGTAAAAGTAATTATGCTGAAATGAGCACAGACGCAGAGTGTTGAATACGTCTCGTTGCTTCGTATCCTACATGCATGGAGATAGCAGATTAATAAGTTGCCGAGATGCATGCAAATGGCATTTATAACTTTCACCTTAGCTACGTGAAAGTTGAACCCATTATAAATATGTGAAAATGGCGAATTAGGATAATTTTTACGTCAAGAACGAAGCACAAACACATCTATAAAGTAGTAGCGAAATTGTATTCGATTTGCCTAGTTTTGCTACAGCTTTGCCATAAATTAATCGAGATAGAATCTCGTAACAGTTATGGACTAGTGATGATGGCTATCTAACTATGGCATCTCGTAATCGGGCGTGAAACAATTGAATTTCTTTTGTTTTTTTTTCTAATTGGGGGAGTTGGTCATGGATAGATTGTTCTGATTTTACTACTGTGGTACCTACTCTTGAGCTCGCGTTATGCTGCCTACTTATAATTTAAACTAACTTTACTGAAGCGAAGCTTGAAATGTATGCATGTCATTCTTTCGTATAAAAAAAAATAAAAAACGCAAAAAAATTGATATAAGAGAAATGATTTCTTCTGAATTCAGAAAGATCTCAAAAGCGCTTCAAAATTTGACATAGAAATGACTGGCCGTAACAGTAGCCTAAGTAGATGTTCAGTTTCTTTCTAGCCTCGATGTGACAAATTGGGCAATCTCTTGGTTAATTCGGGTGGAAATGCGACACGTCCTTCTCTGACTTTCTTTTTCACCAGATAGATATGAAAAGAAAAGCAGAGGTTTGACACTCTCAGTTGCTCGCTCGCGTCTTCCCCCAGCCTTTAAAAGTTGAGTTTAGAGCGTGACGGAGATGATGATGGTGATGAAAGGAGACGGGAGGATACGGGCGTTGATCACTGGGGAAATCACTTCTTATGTAAATTCCAGTCCTGGAATAAAGCTGAACCCGCCTCCGTTCACCCCGCCCACCGCACGCTAGAACTCTTGTCAAGAATAGCTATACCACAACAATAGACAACTAATGCGTCAAACGGAAGCATTAGCTAAAATATCGTTTTCACACGACGAATACGGGAGTACGACTTCCACCATTTAAAGCTACGAAATTTCGAGTAAATCGCTCGAACAGTCGAACACCAAGCTTTCACAAGGTTTACGCATTTAAATGTCAGAAATTAAACAACCAAGGAAACGCTCCCAATCAATATAATTGGGATTACCTGATATGGCGTATTTTGAGTTGCTTAGCTAAGGCTCTAATAGAAAGAGATTTGGTCGCAGCCGTACAGCATTATGAATTAATATACACCAACAATCGTCGTCCAAAGGTAACTGAAAAAATGTTCCCATATTCGAATTAGATCAAATGCCCTAGAACAGCTAAGCTTGCATTGTGCAAAGCTGAGGCGAATTCAACAGTGAGGCAATGAGCAGCATTTGTTTCTTGTGAGAGTTTAACTTTTACAACCTTAAAAATTTTAGAAAAATTGCCCCGGTTAAAGCGAACCTAGTCGAACAATATCATTAAATATCAATAAAATTATCGCCAACAAAATATTGTGGATGTTTCGATTTGATTTCCTTATTATAGGTTACCGTATTGTGCAAATAATAGCCCATTATGGGCCATGGCATGGGCCTATATTACAACCGCTCTACCCGGCACTCTGGATTTTCGAAACAATAATAGCCCGTGCATATATATATAGCCCATGAGACATAAATACATAGTAACCTTTTCTAAAAGGCTAATTTAAAAAGGTTATCTGTGTTGGACCCTTTCAACCACATTAAGGAGCAATCATTACCTTAAATTTTGTCATAAGTAGTCGATAGAGAAATCTTCAAAATTCCAGAACGGGATAAGAAAGTTCTAGTTTTAGAAACTCCGAATTAAACCACGAATTTCCTTCTCGAGAATTTATTGGCATAATGCCCGGGGCAAGTCTTCATGATAACCACCGATGATAAAGCTCGATATGCCATGCTGCTAACTGTTGCAAGTGATGGAAACAAGCGGAAGTCATTCGTTTTGATGAACAGAAAACGCAGATTAAAGCTTTTGATAAATACAATTATAAAACCACAATATAGCGATTGCTTTCGGGGAAACCAGTTGAAGGAATTCATGTTTTCCCTATTCCTTCGCTATCAATTTATAAAGCGTTTTAATTTTCTGATACGAAATAATAATAGCCCTATGGACCATTATTGTAACATTTTTCGGCTAAAATTAGGCTTTGAAAAATTAGTAGCCCGGCCCTTTATTTGGACAATACGGTACTTATTACCAATGACAATGAGTGTGGGTAGGTACTTTAAGTACAATTCAGTAGCTAATGGAAATAACTTTATAATTCGTATATTTACTAGTAGCAACTCTGACGCAACCCTACGCTGTTTGATTTACTGATTTACCGCCAAAGGTGTTTTAACACAAAAATTAGTAAGTACAAATATCTATAGTTATGTAGACAGAAACTTTTCTGTCACAAATATTGTACGCACTATGCTGTGCTCTGTAATATTTTGTAATTTCAACCGTACAGTAGAAAAAAGTAAAACTCAAATTGAAATCCGAGCCCACTTATTTAGGCCTGAAAAAGTGACTCTTTAAATGCCGAAAAGTAAAGGTCAAAATCAAAAAATTGTAGGTAAATTTGAAAACGAAAGGGTTAGACTATTCTAGAAAGGGTTTGGCAAGAGCCATGGTTTCCACATCGATTGTACTCATCACATCGTTGAAATGCTGCTCTCCGAGTCGAACCCTCAAGTTGGCCACTTCGTTCCTGAACAGTTGCCCCAAGTCCAGAGTGTAAACGACATCACGAGATGCCAAATTTTTCTTACGGATGTCGTTCTCCGTAACCGACTCGCTCTGCTCTTGAAGTCGCTGTTGCGGAGACATCTTGGCGTTAGTTAAGCACAGCGAACTAAACAAAAAAGTACACAAATTAAATAATCAGTGTTGTTATACGCCGTTTTTAAAGTAAAAATTTCAAAGTACTGACTTACTCGATCATGGCTCCATTTGAATCTGGTTTCAAAATATCATTGAGAGTTTCTGCAACAGCCAAAAATAGGCCACACGCGCGGTGTAGAATAGTCTGTAAAACGATACGATACACTGTTATTTGCATTGCGTATTACGAAAATCATAAATTATTGGAATTTAAGTTCGAGATACGCAACGGCAGACGATCTCGACTCTTCTAATTAATGAATAATTCACCTGATCTGCAGTAGAAAGCAGTTTCAGCAGCCCAATACAAATCAGCTTTTTTCTCTCGGGTTGAGAAATGTATGAGACTTTAATAGCCATGACATCCGTCAGAGCGGCAAGGACTTCGACTTCAGAGGTACATTTTCCTTCCGTGTAGGCGAGACACTCGGTGAGCCCTAGTTGAAACACCGGTTCTGATATCAGCAAAAGCCGAGCCACGACTGATAAGTAGTGGGACATTAAAATGGGTGTATCCATTGCTTCATAAGCGTATCTGGAAAAAGAATATACAAGTGAACCGATTAAACCAGTGGTAATCAGTCAAATCAGCTTAACCGTTAATTACGTAGTCGCAATTGCGTAAACGACTTCCAGAAAAGAGTTGGAGTCAACTACCCAATATTTATAATTGAAGTTTTGCCATTTCAAATAGGCTTTGAGCTTTGAGGGAGTACACAATTTCAGAGATCCTTTAATTTATTGCCTGTCGAATTTAAGCATTGTTTCCTGAATTTTTAAAACCCCAATTAAACATCTGCCTTACCGATATAGAAATAGAAGTAACAATTATGAAAACGAAATCCGAATTTATATGACCTGAGTCAAACTATGTATATTACAACTGAACCATTATTTCCAACTAGAATTTGTTTGGCGTTACTGATCAGATTCCTTTAAAATTACGGGTTATAAAAAGTACCGTATAACTTACTTAAATATTTTCCCAACAATGGGTTTTATTGCTTGCGGTCCATGAGCAGGAGAGGTTCGAAGTATGACCTCAATTGTACGAAGAATCATTATAATCCCTTCTACACGCATATCTCCAATAGACGAGTTCAATTCTGAGGCGACAAGCGCTCCGAATCGCTCAGCAAATAACTCTGGATAAATCAGGCAATAGGAATTCACGAGAGATAGGCACAACTTTAGATGTTCCGTCGACATTCCCAACAAGGGAATCAGGTTATCCACAAGTGATACAAATGCGTCACTGAAAAAACAAGAAGAATTTAAATTGCTACTTCAGGTCAGATTTCACGCATCAAAGCCACACTTATCTTAATTAACGAGTTTTACTGGAGCCAATCAACTTACTCGGGTGGATTCGGGGTGTATTCCAGCATGGAATGCCAAAGTTCCAGCCCATCTTCCAACAGATATACGTGCTCAGGACTCTTCAAATCCGTGGATATGCGTATCACAGGGAATAGAAATTCCCGAAGGCAGATTGATTCGTTTCCAAGGGCCTAGGTATAGCAAAATAAATTATTTTAATATCCAAGACCACAAGTCATGTAAAGTTTTATTTAAGTTGCTTACATGCACTAGCTGAATTGAAGTAGAAACGACGGCAGCTTTGAGCATATTATGGTCTGAATTCCAGAGCCGAGGCAAGTATTGCGTAAGTGCTGGAATTTGACCAGAACTTTTAATTTCACTTCCAGTTCGTTCAATGAGAAAGCTCATGGTGTGTAAAACCCGCATCTAGAAATAAAATTGTGAAACATAGCTTTAAACTTAAATAAACATATTAAAATCAAATTATCGCTTTGGCAAATTCTAAATACCTTATTGTCACATTCCCGCACATCTTGCAGTAATCCGAATAAGCTATGAAAACAGTCATTCATGAAGGGCGTGAATTGCTCAGGCACGAATTCAAAGTCATCCAGACAGCATCGGAGTGCTTGTGCTGAACTGAGACGGACCTGCAGGAATCAGAGCTGAATAAGGATTGATTAAACCCAAATGAAGAACTGATATTGAGTTCAAATTCTTACCACAACGTCCGGAGACCGTAATCCGCTCAAGAGTAAATTGAACACAACAGGTCGAGACTCAGCTCTGATTTTGACTCCAGTCCATTGACCAATCAACCAGGTAATACGACGGTGAAGTATTGGCACAGGTAAAGTTAGTTCGTGGACCAGAGTAGAATTGAGCCATGTGTCGAAGCAAAACTAAAGAGCAAAATACTGCTACATCAAAGATAAGTACTACAAATGTATTAACAAAGAAGCTTGTTTTCAGGCTCAGGCCATGTACCTACCTCATCATATAGCTCATATGCCACAATTCCAGAAGCATTGTAGATTGCATCTTTTGCCAAAATTGTAGAGAGATCCGTTGGGTCAATAAGTGGAGCTTTGAACTCATTCATAATGGTGAGGAATACCTCAACACACTTCCGATATTCTTTGAATAGCGTTACGAGCAACGTCTCTGCACTTTGCTAAAAAATCAATTCATTTTATAATTAACGATTATTATGAATTAAGAAAGTATCTGTAATTACTTATGCAAATAGTCTAGTAACGTAACACTTACTCGAAGGTTATACTTCCAGGTTTCGCCAGAGTCCTCCATACGAAGTGCTGCAAACAATCATACAAATTGCGATCTTAAACATAAAACATTTTAATTAGGATTATTCCTGGCCCTGAGCTGGACTTACCGAACTCTTCTGGATCATCATTCCAGCTATCTAATTCCGCCTTGGACAAAGGTAGGTATCTCGTTACAAGGACCCGCACTAGAACCGTCATGGTGTCTTCGGAGAAGAAGGCCGATTTTATTTTAGCAGCTTCATATGTTAGAGGATCAGCTTCGGGTGTCGTATCTCGGTAACTAGATTTCCTGCCTGCGATACATCAGAAAACATTATAAAACTACATTCATATTTAAATCGTATAGAAATGTATACCTAATCCACTGTCTCCGCCGTCATCCATGACTCGTGGCGTTCGGAATTCCGGACAGAGAATAATGCCTTTGAGGAGATTGAGAGCGTGAATTGCAACTCGTTCAAAGACGAGAGTTCGGCCTTCTTCAGAAAATCCGAAATAGGTTGTAAACTCCAGAGCGGGTTGAAGAAATGGAACAAAAGAGAGTGGATGAGTTTCTAAGAGGTCACCGACTATTTTCCACATTGTAATCACATGTTTCTCAAGTAGGACTGAACTATCCTGGCGTGAAACGCCTGTGGAAACATATACAAACACGTGATGAATTTTTGAATTTTTGTGATGAACACACTCATTTGTTGTGAGACATCGCTACCACATAATACTCATAATGCACTCACGGAGCTCCAGGATTTCTTTGGCTCTGGTCATCACGACAGGAATAAACTTAGCGACACTCTGACTCTCATGTGGAACCTTATACCCCCGGATTGTGAGAATTCTCAAGATTTTGAGAGCAAAATGTGCACGCTGAAGATGATCTCCTGAAGCACCGGAATGAGCCCAGGCTAAGAATAGGGTATCCCATAATCCACACAGGTATTCAAAAATTTCCGCAGCAACGCCTTGAAAAATCTTGCGATCTCCAGTCAGTCTTTTTGTTGAAAGAATTTTAATCACGTGGTAAGCAGCCATTAGAGCTCTGTAAATTTTAAACAGAAAGTTCACATAAACATAAATGGGTAAGTAATACAATAATATTCTTCAAAACCTCAATTTTAGGTAGGACCACTTACCGGTATTGCGTGTCGGCATCGGGACTTCGGATATTTTCCAAAAGCAAAGGGAGCAGAGTTGGCCACTCCTTAGGAACGTCCAACCGAGCAATCTTTGCAAGTATGACAGAAAGCTGTGTTGCGATTGGGATCAAAGGCTCAGTGAGCACAATATGCTCTAGGACTTTCCGAATTTCTAGCTTTTCTTGATCCGGAATGGATCTGCCAAGATTAGAAATGAAATGACGCCATTATCTAAAAGCAGTTGTCATTTGCAAAGTGGTTTGTTTCATGAAATAATTACCTGCCACCTGGCGCGTTTCTCCAATTTCGTTCAACACCATTCTTCAAAGATACAGCTGCCATGAACCGAGCATTCGAGTCGAACGAAACCGTCGAAATCAGGCTCTAGAAATAAACAGAATTAACTTAAGTGTTAGCACATGACACTATGATAATGATAATGCAAACCTCTGAGCTTGCAACATATTACATAAAAATTCTACTACTTACAGCTAACGCCTGGTAAAATCCGGGATGCGTCTCCCAGGACGTCAGCTTTCCCTCCGCTTCTTTTAGAATACTCGGATCCTGGGAAGATGCTCCTCGAAGTGCTTCATAAAGCATTAGCAGACCCCCAGCACCATCCATTGTTAACTCACAAGTTTTATCGTTGACTTATTTAAAGGTAAGGAGTTTGAAGTCTCCCGAATTAATTTATATCTTAGCTTTCAAGGACTATTAAAGCTTCCCGTGAGTCCCGTGAGTATTAATTTCCAGTTACCAGGTACAACTTGCAAATAACTAAAAATTCAAAAGATGCAGGACGACTTTAAAGTTAACAGTTATTGGTTTTGTTTACAACTTCTTCGGTAAGGTACAAAAGTGAAAGATGACTGAAGTCTGAAGTGAGATTGAAACTGACGATGGTTTGTTATTGTTTTGGATTGCTGAAGTATGAGAAATGAGACATGAGACCTTCTGGCTTGTGAAACAAACGTCTGAAGTCGGGCTTGCTTTTTTCGCGTCTCACTGATGACAGGGAAGGGAATAAACAGCCGATAATTGATCTTCTTTTAATGCCAAACGTTGTAATTAATACATAGCGGTGCTGCTTGATATTACGAACAACAAATGTTCAGTTGTCAGTCCTCCAAGCCAACACTCACAGTTCTGACGTCTGAAGTCTTGAATCACACGGCCAACGGACCTTGCCCCTCACTGTCTCTACTCCAACCGCCACCAACCAGCCAGCAAGCCCTGCCACCTTAAAAATACAAAAAAAAATCTGTTGACACTGTAAGCTGTAAAGTTATTTGTCAAATCGATTCTTGAAACCAACTTGGGTATTAGTTGTGTAATTCCTGAACGACAAATGAAAATGACAACCTGACTTCTGACTTACCAAAAAACAGAATGTTGGCTGTATGACTGTCAGCTGTTGATATTGAGTATTCTTGTCAGTACCGCAGAGCTCCTCCTCGCCCGTCGTATGATCTTTGAATTGAATCCCGTCACCCGTCCTTTTGTGCTCTTCTCTCGCACACAATTATAAAAACCAACCGTTCAATTCAATACCAATAAAATATGCCCGAATGCCGATCATAGGTCGGCGAACTCAACTCATTTTCAACTCAACTCAACTCAACTCAACTCATTTTTGAGAAAAGTGAGTTGAGTTGAGTTGAGTTGAACTTTGAATCGGGAAAGGTGAGTTGAGTTGAGTTGAGTTAAAAATTGAATCGGTAAAAGTGAGTTGAGTTGAGTTGAGTTAAAAATTGAATCGGTA
>VNWX01000805.1:0-18371 GCA_009869905.1 Ceratophysella communis
GAAAATGCAAAGGCTGCAAGTTCTGTAAAATAGGCCAAGGAGTACAGATGCGTTTGCTTAAATGTTGAATTCGGCGGAATCGGAATCGGACGGAACTTTTGTAAAAACTGTTGGCAGAAAAACTATAAAAAATTATTTAATATTCTTGCACTTGCAAGTGCCTGCCAGCAGCCTAAAAATATAGTTACACACGGCACACTCACACTGATCATTTAATTTACCACATCTTGAACTACGTACCTATTTATTTTCTAGCGA
This sequence comes from Ceratophysella communis, assembly GCA_009869905.1. Classification (NCBI taxonomy): domain Eukaryota; kingdom Metazoa; phylum Arthropoda; class Collembola; order Poduromorpha; family Hypogastruridae; genus Ceratophysella; species Ceratophysella communis. The sequence continues at coordinate 259 of VNWX01000805.1, forward strand.
ACGATAATAAGAAGCACGAGGAACGAAAAATGACGAAATAGAACATGCAGCATGCAGAAGGGAAGACTTTGTGAATCAAACTTTTCGAGCTAATATAAAGCCACGTGAACGGTCGCAAGTTATAATATTCCGTCAGGAACAATTAAGCCAGCATGCATCATGCATCTGCCTGGACTGGATGCTAGAGCTAGATGCTACTTTATAAATGTTAATGGTGTATTTTTACTAACGAAACTCTTTTTAATCTACATTTTATTAAAGAAACATGGGTCGAAGTTGAAATACGTATGCTATTTTGTCACCCTTTATTAATTTCGTAGGGTTGTTGAATACCTACACAAAAAATTTTCAACTAAATATCTTTCGGTGGTAGTCCTCATTTAGTTTTTGTAGATACTTCCAATTTTACAAATTAAAAATGTGTAAGTTTTTGCTGAATTCATTGTTGCTTTAAATTCAATACTTGACAGTATTTAGACGAAAAGCGCATTATCAAGTAGACTGTTAGGTACTTCAAATTTTACAAATTAAAAATGTGTAAGTTTTTGCTGAATTCATTGTTGCTTTAAATTCAATACTTGACAGTATTTAGACGAAAAGCGCATTATCAAGTAGACTGTTTTTATAGTGACAACGATACTTTTTATGAGATTTTTCAAATCTTTTCGTTGCAATTTCTATTAAAATAGGCTCTATGGAAAGATGAATAATTGAAATAAATTAGGTTAATACGCTGTAGCTTAGTGGAATGAATTCGAATTGACAATTAATGTTCTTACAATCCAGAAAGAACATGTCTGTTTTGCTTATAGTTAGTACAAAAAGTAGAAATACGCAGTTTAAAATTAGCAATGCAAACTATTTTCAATCTCAATAACAATAGTCTTAGTTTGAGCCCTCAAAAATTAATGCGAATGGAATTACGATTTACGATCTCACAATGGAAAAAATATTCAGGACAGATATATCCAACCAGCTTTACCAGCTCAAAAATAGTTAGAATGAAATAATTTAGTTTGGGAAGTACTGAAAAAATTAAACAAAGGGAAAGAAAAAATTGCGCATCTGTTCCTAATATTCCAATGAAAGTATTTACGGATAACCCATGTAATGTTTTGTCCCAAGGCAGGGTTATAATTTTGCAGTTGCGAATTAAAATTATGAGACACATTTGAACATATTTTTCAATTTTTTTCATTTTATTTTCATTTATTTATATGAACAAACCTTAAGTTACACGGTCTTCAGCACTTAAATGTGTTGACCGTCTATGTTGAAGTTATAAATTATTAGAACTGTCTCGTTTTAAAAAACTATAAACTATGGGCTCCATAAGTCATAAGAAAATAGTAGGTTTAGATCCATACTGTTTCACAATAGTTTGTAAAAAAGAGGGAAGACAAACTTTGTAATAATTAAGCTAGACCTTAATATTATTTGTGATACTTAGGCCTCCCATGCTGCTGTGACCAGAATATGCTCTGCTCAACGGCGTCAGGGAAAGCCGTAGTCGATTTTCAGGGCTAATAAAGTAGATCTGAATTTCATCTAATGTCTTCCCTTTAGTTTCGGGCACACAGAAGAACACGAAAATCACACCTATAAATGCAGACAAAATAGTTTAGCGTAAAGAATTTTGGTATTAAAATTTATGAAATTGTTTGGATAAGTCTTACCTATGCCACAAATTGTAGCAAAGATCCAGTAAGTTTTGTCAATACCAATGTCGTCTTCAAGCGTCTCAAAGAGATTTGTAACGCCGAAACCTAATATCCACCTCACCATCAGAACAAAGCATGATGTCATGCCTGAAAAGAAAATTAAGATCAAGTTAAAATACCGTGGGAGCTAGCAAAAATTTACAATGAAAATACCTTTAATACCTTTTATATGGGACGGCAGTAATTCACCCATCATTGCGAGAGCCAGAGGCCCAATACCCGCAGAATAAGCAATAAGAAAAACATTTAGAGCTGTCAATGGAAGCCATCCGAGCTGCTTATGCAAGTCAAGCTCAGCGTCATCTTCGCCAGTTAGAAAGAAGAAAAGTCCCATGGCCACAAGAGAAAGGCACATGAAGACCTGAGAAATCATAAGTAGGAGACGCCTCCCACACTTGTCAACAACAAATGCTGCAGGAATCGTAGCAATCTGTAAATCAAACCGGAAAATGTGAAATTGTTTCATGAGTTGTGTATATAGGGAGCAGCAAATTTGTCCAAGCTTAGACGCTTACCACTTGAACAGCCCCAAGAATCATTGTCGATTCCTTCGGGTCTAGACTTGAGCCCGTAGACTTGAAAATATCAACAGCATAGAAGATAATGGCATCAATGGCCGACATGGTATAGAAGAACAGAATCGCTACGCAGATTAAGATGGGCTTCAGCACGAGAGAGCTTCATAACTACTTTTCGAAAATTAACGGGCTTGGCTTGACTCTCAACCACGCTATGCGTAAGCTAAATACAAAGATTATTTTCAAATTATTGATCAAATCAAAACAGCTTTACGTAAATTATATGAAACAGTGAATGCGGAAAGTAATGTTATCTTTACCGTCTGGAGTTCATTAGCAACTTCCTCTTCCTTGAGGCCATACAGCCAAGCCAAAGCTTTACTAGCTTCATCCATTTTCCCCTGTTCTACCAGGTATCGCGGTGACTCCGGGACAAGCATCAATAGAATATGACATGCAATTGGGATGATCCCACAAGCCAGGGCTTGAGTCTGCCAGCTGGTATACGTACCAACAATATATCTAAATATAAAGGTGTCGATACACTCATTAACGACACATAAATAGTCTGACTATAATTCATTCATGACGAAATCACTGATTTAAAATTCGGATCATGGTTTTAGCTCGTATGACTCGAGAACATTCTAACAATCACTGTTTTTTCTCACGTATTTTCGACAAAGTCACAAGTTTAACTTTATAAATTATGATAAAGAGTTCCTATTATTGACAATAACCAGAAACTACAAGGTTTGAATAAGTGACAAATACGTGATCTTAATCCCAACCGGGGAAACTAATGTAATTCCGTGAAAAGTGTTCGGAATATTATCGAGTTAGGAGATAAATAATTTTCCTATCACTTAATTAGCATACTGAATATATTAACCATCTTATCTAAATTATTCTAAGAAAGCAGATTGCTTACATGTAGAGCATGCCTACGGAAAGCATAAGGTCGAAGCCAGCTCCCAGGCCTCCACGAATTTTAACATGAGCACATTCCGCAATGAAGACTGGACTAATGATAGTGAAGGCTCCTCCACAGAAACCTTGAGGAAGAAGTAAAATACATTAGTTAGCGTATACAATATTAATACTAATCGCCCAAGCTGTCCCCATACTTCCAATTTAAATATTTATGTAATAAAGTCAGGCAGTCTTGGTCGCTAATTTGAAGGTGATTAGAACTTCACAAAACAGCTCGTCAATCCAATTAATATGGAAATTGGTCGTTGGAGTTTCACACTGTGCTGAGTCACTGCATTAAGTCAGAGCGTGGCTGGCTGAATTTTGCTTATTTACTGTTTATCTATGCTAATCAGGATAACTGAGTTTTTAGTTCAAGTAGTCGGCCTTCCTGAAGCAACCCATTATCTCATTAGGAAATCATGAAAAGCATACCCTTCTAAAGACGACCTAATTTTCTTGTTACACGAGTCAACACAGGGCACATTATGCTTTCTCCACGCTCGCTCTCACGTTAGTGAACACGGAAGCAACGTTTTTGGAGAAAATTATGCATATTTGAATCGGCAATTAATTACAATTAGGAATGATAACCTACCAGTTAAGACGCGTCCGAAGTAGATTGTGTAGATGGGATACGGTACATATTCTGCAAAGGCAATGAGGAGCCATCCACCCACAAACGGTGCTGTCAGGAGTAGCATACTAAGCCGTCGACCGTAACTGACCATAGCATAACTTGCAACAGGACATGCGACCGCAGCGCCGAGCTAAAAATTAAAAGACAATAGTGGGATCAGCAAGTGTGAAAGAAGGGTGAAAGTGAGAGAAAGGAGCATGATGCTCTGTACACTTACAGCGACGATGGAGCCAATCCATGCTTCTTCAGACTTGCTAATGTCACCGATACTCTCACTTTCTCTCATGCTGGGCAACGCCGTGGCACTCCATGCCAACACAGCTCCCAGTGCAAAAGCTCCAAAATTGGCTGTCCAACATATTTAATTGATGTGATTAGAATACCGTGTGATTGATCGGAATGAAGTCCATAACACTTTTAGGTTGACCTACCTGCTAAAGCGGAGAGGATTTGGGTACTTTTCCTAATCTTAATCTTTGGTTGAACAGTGGAACTCCGATGAGAACTCATGGGGCTAATTTGGGTTTCAATTTCAAAACTCTTTCCGGGTTTGGCACAGTCCAGCTCGTTGTTGATGAAGCCTGGATTGTCAAAGTATTCGGGTGATCGTTTCTCCTGCATGTCGAGATTTGGGGACATTCCCTAGGGCTCTCTCACTTTATTAGTTTGAAGACAGTTACTGTCGTAAAAATCAAGAATAACTGTTAGGACCGTAGAAGGAAGTTGGAGCGGAAGAGGGCTGTGGGTTCTGTTGTGAGGTCGTCCTGGAGCGGAGGACTAGAGTGAGGACGAAGCTCGAATTCCTGCACTTTTATGCAAACTGCTCCGGCCACAGAGCTTTCTTAATTTCTATAAAAATATGTAAAACGGATTCCCCCACCTGGTCATGAAAGCAATATGTAATATTCCACTACCTGCCACCTCCACTTGACTATGCATTATTCATAAAAAGGAATCTCTGACATTGCTCTCATAAGCCCAGAATGCTTCTTGACAGCCTGTAGACTAAATGGGCTGTATGTAAATACAAATTAGGAGATTATACGAATGGATTGGCGTATTGGAACATAATCAGTATAAACATCCGTTTAACGTATGCTCAAAAGTGCTTCCTTTCCAACAGCTTTCAACAGGAATCTTTCAGTAATATTTGGTTATAAAGTGTTAAAGACTTGTTCTTATAATTTAATTGCCGCTCCCAATTAGCACGAGAGTATTATATTTCCATAGCGTCATTTGAAGATTCAGCGTGATTATTCCCATAAATTCAAATAGTGCTACTGGTCAAGGTGTTTAGCACATGTTATAATCCGTTATACGGACGTTCGTCCAGGCGGCGTCCAGAACCAGAATCGTCGCTAGTTCGTATTTTCAATTAATCAAATTAATCCGTCGTTTTTTAAATCTGAACCGCATGAGATTTAACAGGAACCTGGTTCTCATGTTTTGCAGATGCAGCATTGCATTGGTTCATATAAATGTGGTCTGGTCTGGGTATTGTGTGGCTACCCATAGAACACCCATCTTTTAGATAAATGCATCTGGATCAGCTAATAGAATCAATAGATTACGATTACACTCAAGATCAGCTATAACTTCACATGATTTAAATGTAGCTTTTCAAATCCTTGTGAAAGAGGAACGCATGTAAATCCCTTTTTGCATTCGGAATTACTTAATTAAATTATGTTACACAACTGACCGTTTTGAATTTCTCCCGAAATAACTGATACAAAATTTGCAAATAAACTGCGCATGAAATGCTTGAAGTACTTTCAAAAGTACCTAATTCAGTTATTATCTTCTAATTAAATTATAGTGGACATACGAAGAAAATCATTCCATCACGTTTCTTTAATTAAACTTCTATTACCTGACTGTGTGTATTAAGTTGTTCAGTACTACGAGGATATCGGAATGAGCGAATACTATTAATGCCGATTGGCGACCATTTAGCCGAATTATATCACTCCTGTTTATATTAAGATGAAGGAGAGTGCTTAGCATTATTGTCACCATTAGCATATTTTCAATTAGCATATGTATTATGTTTTCTTTAATACAGGTAATTTTTCCATGACGTCGCCAATCGGTTAGTGTCCGGCGTTTATCTCCATTCGCTTTTGACTACCGCTACTTGGAATCAGCTAGCAAGCAGCGTGATTCATGGCATGAAAGCTTTTAGTTTAACCAAATTCCCAACTTCTCAGCCTTGTCTCCTTTAAAAGCAACCGATTTAAACTGGTTTGTGGTTTGTCAGCCACATGTGTACCTGTGTACACAAAATATATTCTACATTTTTGCTACACAAATACTAAAATCACACAGACTTCAGCCTCTATTGTATTTACGGCGTGCTTATTAGATAAGTTTATTCACTCGATACCAAGCATTCTGTGTGACGTTTTAAAACGAGCAAATCCGTATGGATCTACATGACAAAAGCTTGACGCAATAGGCCGATTTGATTTTGTGATGCTAACTTCCCAGGGAATTACAATGATCAATGATTTTGAGAATTCGTAAAAGTCCATATTTTCCGTCCAGGCAGGAATATTATAATTTACTTCAATATGAGCAGGATAATCAGGCCACACCATCCATCTGCGCAAAGTCTGTGAATTAGGATATAATCAGAGATCAACATTGAGAAGTGAGAAGTGAAACGCATTATTTAAATTAATTACTTTCCGGCGTTTCGCGTTCCCTGACCATAATATACTGCGGGACCATAAAGTATATTGGTGATAGACATCTAGAGTCTAGAGCTCCATTGACAGGGATCTAATTCATGCAGTAAATAAACAGATCATATGACAGTGCATTAAGCAATAGCAATCAGTTTTTGATTGTGGCTCACTCGGTCATTACCTGAGCATGTAGACGTAAAATCATGGAATTTTGAATTTTGTATAGCAATACTACTCTGTACAAACAAGGAGTAGAATTAAAATGCTTAGTTTCTTTGTTTTGTTTACCGGAAAATAAGACAATCTACAGAAGCTATCATATTAGAACTAATGAGAATTGTCGCGTTAAAAATATGCATACCAATGAGCGTATTTCTAGTACGTTCCATGAGCTGAGCACTAGAGGTTTTCTGGAATCTAAATTATTTTACCTACTACAGCAATGAACTCACAATTTCATAAGGTCGATAATTATGGTTTCAGGAATAGGAACAAGATAGCTTTTTAAGGAGACGCGTATTATCACCTTCAATTCCATTACCATGAACATTTATTTCCGTTCCGTGGCTCCTATGTATTTAGAAACTGATTATGTTTTGATACGCGGAAGGTTAACACTATGGAGGCCAGAAATCATAGAAATTTTGTCTGCTAATGTTTACAAATGTTGCATACATTTGCAATTGCAAATAATAATCAGCTTAGCTTAAGCATTCAAATTAACATTTTTGAGTAAAGAACAAATTTTGAGGCCTCTCTTCAATTAGCTCACCTCACTCCAAAATTTATCGCCAACAAGGTACACAAGCATTCTGGACCTCTGCAAGTGCATTTAACACCTGTTTAAGTGTACTAGATCAGGACGCTAATTTTACCTTCACGCTACACTCACAATCACAAGGCTCATTATTGTTAACGACTTATCTTCCGTCAACATGCAGCATTTGCATGCAGCTCGAAGGAATATTACCGGTTCCCAGTTCCATCACGGAAGTTTACATGGAAAACATGTTTTAAATTTGTGCATGGGCTTTCTTATTGCTTCTTCCGATGAGTGTTATTTTACAAGCGCATGAAGATAGTTTTGGGATTCCGGATTGAGAAAGTACGTACTGATTTGAAAGAAACTTATGAATAATGTTGCAGCATTGGAAAGAATACATGAAGTCACTGGGTAAACAAAAAGTTCAAAAACCCTAAATTAAGATGACTTTGCTTGGTGTAATTCCAGCTCAGAATAATAAATCGACTGTGCAATTTTCATGTATAACTTATAACTGTTTTATTTATTATTATCTTCATTTCTCTGTCGTTTAATTTAGAACTTACGTGAGCCTACCACAACATCGAATTCACACTTTCTCTTGCTGCATATGCACAAGAATATAATATTACATAATACAATTATATTGCAACGAACTTACCTAACTAAAGGAGTGTTTCAAGAATAACAGTGATTATAATGCATATAACTTTATAATGAGGGTTTACTAGCTCACAACTTTTCAGTTAGGTAAGTATTATTGTTTGAATTCAGCACTACTCCAAATCAATAGCTACGCAAATTATTGCACACATCAAGCTAAACGTACACTAATGTTTCAGCAACTATACTTTCTTAACTAGAGTTTAGAACCATTAAAGTTCTATATGCGGGTATCGCCCGGTGGTCTACCGACCAACCTTCGATTTCCAAGTTTCCAATTATACCTTCTACAACATTATACCCTTAATTCATCAAAACGCTTTATTTGCTATCTCTTTTGAACTACAGCGAAAGTATTGTCTGATACCTAGGTTAACACATAAATTCAAAGTTTACGTATTTCTGTAAGTTCTGTGCTATATTGTAGACTGTAGCTCATATCTCTTAAATAAAATTCACAAAAATTAGGCAATATTTTCTATTAATTTGGAATGATTCTTAAGTTTTTCATTCTTCGAAGTCCAATAGCACTCGTCATCCAAACGTCTTCAGCAAAATTAGACGCCATCACCTTCAGCAANTCCAATAGCACTCGTCATCCAAACGTCTTCAGCAAAATTAGACGCCATCACCTTCAGCAAATACGCACAGAACGCAGAACTGAATGACACCTGATTAACAATGGCCAGTGAAATGGGTGAGTGCCAAGATTACGTGTGCACAATATTGATTCTAACTCAAATATATTTTCATTCGTATTTGAAATTTTAAGATATGTCCCGACGCCATAAACAAGAACTCCAAGTTGTTAACGACTTTAACAGGTAATATAAACTCAAGGGAAAAACCCAGAGCAGTCTCCACGGCATGGGTACAACAACCCATAACTCATCGCAAATCGTCCTAAAGGGGATCAATTACAAGGCAAATTTTACGATATGTCCCGACGCCATAAACAAGGATCTCCAAGTACCTAGTTAACGACTTTAACAGGTAATATAAACTCAAGGGAAAAACCCAGAGCAGTCTCCACGGCATGGGTACAACAGCCCATAACCCATCGCAAATCCTCCTAAAGGGGATCAATTACAAGGCAAAACTGTTCCTTTTGTGTGAGAGGCTAAAACTTGGAAATTTGAAAACACTACGAAGAAATTTACGGGTTGTCGGAATGAAATGAATGTCCACTAACATTATCTCTTCAACATTGAATACAATATCAGATTTAATACTGATTGATCTAGTATTTTACTACTCTGCTCTGCTGGACTTGAGATTTACCGTCCGTTTCATTGTAGAGAGATCACTCGACGAAATGAGCTCAATCGTCGTCCGAGAAGTCCGAGTCAGACAGGGCTTTTCCAGGCATCGGTGCCTCTGGTTCAGGCTCTTCGGAAATGTTTTCCGTCTTGGCCACGCTAGCTGCTAAATTATAGGTTGCTGGGGTTACGCCGTGTGTATGGTCAATTTCCACAATGTACTCGTGACGAGACAAGTACTTGACACATTTCTCAGGTGGTTCGTCACACATTGGAACTGAAACTGAGCGACAGACGGTGTGGGAGATTGTTGTGTGTGGCATGGTGAACTCGACATAACAGTGCTTTGTCAAGTTCTCCGGAATCTCTTCATGCGGTTGCAGGGTAATGTGACAGAAGAAGGAATGCGTTGTATAAGCACCTGGCAGACCAAATAAGGAGAAGATCATTAGCTAACTCATTTCCAGTCACATGCTTATAAACATACGACGTGCTCATTACCTTGCCCCTCTTTCGGCAAACGAGCGATGCGCCAAACGATGGATCGATGATGATGCTCGTACTTTGCTTGGCCCGACGTGACCTCCATTAAACTCTGTTCCACGGCTTCTACGGCACCAAGAAATCTCTCTATCCCCTTTACCTTTCCGCTCCTGCAGAAAAATTAAACACCCGGTGACGCGGTTATCGTATTTGTAGTAGCAAGTGCGTAGGTGTATGCGTTTCGAATAAATTTTCTTAAAAGCTACGTGCGACTCGGCACGCACGTTACCTTCTGTGAGCAGATTTAACGGATCCGTATCTAAAGTGTTTTTCTACGCGAAACATGTAGATCCAGCACTCAGGTATAGGAATTCGAACCATCACGTCTTCACAAGGTATTTGACCAAGTTTTCGACTTGTGAAACCGGGTACCAGAATATCACAACGGATCTCTATCCTATTTCCTGTTGTTGTGAAAACCGTTTTCACTTGCATGGGAAGTTCTCGATGGCGAGGAGGTCTCACCCGAAAACGAAGCAACTCGATGTAGCATGCATCTGGAGGCTTGAATCTGAAAGCATAGATGAAATGTTATTCAAGAAAATTCTAGCTCTAATAAATTTGTAGCGTCTGAACTTACTTGACCATTTTCGTATTTTCAAAAACATCCAACTGAACGCAGTTACTGAATTCAATGTCCTCTGTCCGAATCCACTCTTCGGTAGCGATTGGAATAATGTCATGTCGTCCCACGACCTCTTTTCCCTGCCGCCGAATGTCGTTAATTCCCAACTCCACTTCAGCAGCCCCGGAGAGAAAGGAAAGAAAGTAGAGTCGCACTCGAGCTATTTGTCTCAGCACGACTCCATATATGTCTTGTTCAACATAGTACTCGTCTACCAAAGTGACTTGAACTTCTTCCGACTTGTAAGTTATGGCTCGTTCTCGATGTACTGGTACGCGGAACAGAGCCTCTTCAATGCATGCGCTGAACTGCTTCATTTCTTCCCAGCTCTGTGTCCCGAGTTTCACTAACTGGGATATCTGCGGAATTCACACGCGGATTAAATTTGAACAAAGCCAATCAGTTACGCATCATATGCATATTTTAGTCAATCGTTAAAGTACCTGCGGAGCGTGTTCCAAAGGCATTCCAAGTTTCTTCAAGTCACTGCCGAATTCCTTGACACCCTGATAATCCCCTTGAATGGCAAACGCTGCAAACTGACTCAGCTTGTTTGTAATTCTTTCTGCCTTTGTTATTTGCCCAGGGCGAATGCCAGGTCTTTCCTTGTAAAACACGTACTGCAGTTTGATCGTAAATATTTTTCCAAATTGATCAAACTGTTGTGCCGCTGTATACCAACATAAAAAGGATCAATTAGAGTACTGTTAAGGCGGTTTGCACGGTTTTACAAATTCGAACCTATTTACCAATATCTGATACGGAGTAGCTGGGCTGGAGCGGAAATTCCTGAAACGGGTCTTTGTCAGTTTTATTGCTGAAAATTTGAACGGTCTGAACGTCATTGACGGCCGTGAGTCGAACATATACTTTCTTCCAGAATCTTTGTCCAGTAATCTTCTTTTTGTTGGGATGTCGCATGTGCATTTCCCATCCGTCTCCGCTGTACTTTGTTCGGGGAAAGTCTTCCAACGGCTGAGACTGATCCTCTTCAAAGAGCGGTGTTTGTGGTGTCTCCTGTGAGTCAGTTCGATTCATTTGTGTGGTGGCCATTGCTCCAGCGTACGTGGAATCATCTTTGGCCGAGAGAAACGGAACAAAAGCACTGCCTTCCTCGCTAAACGCTGATCCCGTGGAGATTGCTGGGCTCTTTGGCGGAGGAGCAAGTGCCGTTGGATGCAGATCCAGAATTAATTCATTTCCAGTGCGCTGTTTATCCCTGAGATTTCACAGAAATTATTTAAAATTTCTAAACCTTTACTATATTATGCTATCACTTTCCAACGAACAAGGATATACTTACCTGATGACTACATGAAATCCAGAATCCTCCTTATCAGAGTCGTCATAATCACGTCCTTCCACTCTACATTTTGCAGGCGTACTTTGTGGAACAGGTGGTGGTTCTGTCAGGGCAAGGAAGGAATCAAACCCATCACTGGCACCAAAACCAGCACTATCAGTGAAGCCACTTTGTTTGTCGTCTGCATCACCCCAAGCTAAAATGAAAAATGTTTTAGTTACCAAAGTAAGCTTAACATTTGAAACTAATAAATTCATGTATGCCTTCACCTGAAGCTGATGGCGGAGCCGGCGACACAGAGCCAGAGAATGCATCGAATGGACTGGGAGACTTTGCAGAGTCTACAACGGAATCCGCGAGGCTGTTAAACTTGGCATCAAATGAATCGAAATCCTGTGGCACAGATGTGGTTATAGTCACAGTCTGCGGGGGTGGCGCTTGCTGTGGAATAGGTGGAGGGGGAGCCTGATAGCCTCTTGCATCTTGAAATGGGTCAATAGCCGCCTGGCTGACATGCATAACAGGTGGTGGCTGAGGCTGAGCCCTTGGAGCCGGTGGCATGGGAGGAGGTGGTCGACTTGGTAAAGGTTTCCTTGGTGCCATTGCGGGAACCGGTGGAGGTTTTGGTCGCTCGGGTGGAGCCGCAGCGGCAAATGGCGATGAGTGTGAAGCTTGTGCAGCTATAGGAGCTGGTGCTGTCTGAACGTACGATAAGTCCAATTCTGGTGTGGCGATTGGTTTCGGTGGTGAAAACACTGGTTCTGCTGCTGGAGTGACGAAAGCCGGTTTCACTGTCGGAGCTACGAAAATCGGCTGCACTTCTGGAGCTACAAAAGCCGGCTGCACTGCTGGAGCTACGAAAGCCGGCTGCACTTCTGGAGCTACAAAAGCCGGCTGCACTGCTGGAGCGGCGAAAGCCGGCTGCACTGCTGGAGCGGCGAAAGTCGGCTGCACTGCCGGAGGCGATGCAACATTCTCCACCACTGGAGGACTGACTGTTGGTTGAATTACAGGAGCCGGTGCTGGAGCCGGCTCAGGAGGTTTAGGTACCACTTCTGGAGGTGGACTGAATATAGGAACCGAGATGGGTGGTACAGCTGCTGGAGCGGCGGATTCAGGCTCAACGTTAACCAAGTCTTGCGATGATGCCTCAGGAATTAGAACGTCTTGCTGGCTATCGTTGACGTTGATTTCAATTGGAGCTACAATTGATACGGGTTGCGTCGTTGTGGTCGATGTTGTTGCAAAGGTGTTGTATAATCCGAGAATATCAATGGAAGATTTGTGCCCCGATGTATTTGCAGTAGACTCGTACAGATCAAGTAAGGAATTCACCGGTTCGGCATGGGACGTTGATTGGTTGATGTGATGATGCGGCTGCGGGGTCGTCTCTTCTTCTCCCCACAAATCTGGGGACGGACTACGTGGGGATGGAGTCGGCGATGGGGGCATAGGCACCGGACTCGGCTGAGTCATACGAAGTCTGTCCAGCAAAGAGTCTGAAGTGGCTTCCAACGAACCCGTGACCGTTTGGAGCAAATCCTGCGTCGAACGTGGTACCATTGGAGCACATGCTGTTTGATCATACTCTTGAGATGTCTGAGAAAAGAACGGCGAGGTTTTCACGGGCTCCACATTCGTCATGTCCCATGAATTCTCAGTTGATGAGACTTCAATGAATTGCGCGAAGGGGTTGCTGGCTTCAGGCACTGGCGCCGTGTTTGAAGTAAATGAGAGGAAAGGATTCGCGTTCTGAGATTCTTCAACAGCGCTTGGTCCGCTACTGAAATCGGACAGGAATGGATTTGATGCGGCGGCAGGAGCTCCGCCAAATTGATCAGCTGGAGGCTCGGAATCCATAAGAAATGGATTGAACCCTTGCATTGCGTATCCCGCCATATTTATGTATCGATTTAATTAATCTACAATAACTCAGCTTCCAGTACTTTGAGTTCCGTTTTCCCTGGAACTAAGGCTTCTGCAGCAGACGTATCGAAGGGATCAGCTTCGACTTCCTGCTTTTGTACTGCTGCCGGGGTCAACGGACAGTTGTTAAAGTGAACTGTGGTGCTAACAGTATCTCGCGGATTGAAGTCTGGGTCGTCGTATAATCTGCTCGTTGAAGTAGAAGATGAATGGACTCCCAGTTCCTCTTCCAATAATTTTACTTGGAGCTTCGATGGGATTATTGCGTCGGCGGCAGAAGTATCGAACGGATCGTTCCAACCACTCCCGTTTTGACTTGGAGAAAGCGGCTGAATAGGAGTTCGACTGTGTTCGGTGTCCGTATGATCCAATGGATGCAACTCGACTTCTTCCTGAATCTGTACTGGCGTCGGTTTTGCACTTTGAATTGCTTTGAGAGATGCTAAAGGATTTTGAGGAGGCAGAACATCCACGTGAGTATTTAATAGTTCCGACTCCAATACCTGCAGCTCCTTTTTACCAAGGTATAATTCGTTGAGGTTGACTGTGGAAGTATCGAAAGGGTCCTCGTGGACCACTTCTGGCGCGGCCGCAGTTGCTGGCTGCGTGGGAATAGGGAGCGCTGGAGAAGGGTTCAGTGGGATATCCGAGGAATGAAAATCGTCTTGGAATTCACCTGGGACAATTTGAGTAATGCTGGGGTCAACAACAAAGGGATCTGCGTTGACCACAAAAGGATCGGCTTCAACAACGAATGGATCCGCCTCAACAACAAATGGATCCGAAGTGACAATGCCTCTTGGGTCAAAGTCAAAATCAGAGAGTTGAATGGGCAGAGGAGCAGAGCCAACAATTGCAGAATCGGCGAGATCTGCTAATTCTGTTTCCAAGAGTCGCAACTCAGTTTTTCCAGGAACAAAACTAGTGGGTACGCTGGATGTGTCAAAAGGGTCGGGTTCGGTTTCAATAACTTCTTTTTGTGGGCTCAGAGTATCATCTGCTCCGAAAGCATCCACCGAGTCCAAAGGATGTAATTCTTTCACCGGACTTTTTGGGGCTTCGTCTTTTCTTGGGTCAAAATCAAAGTCGTCCTCTGAGGGTTGCTTTAAGATTGCTTTAATAACAGGAGGTGGGGGTCGAACAGGGATTTTCCCTTCAACTTGTGCAAGTTCTTGCTCAAGCAATTTCAGTTCAGCACTACCAGGCTGTAACTGGTTTAACGCCGAAGTATCAAACGGATCTTCGATGACGTTTTGACTCTGAGCAGGCTCGGGTCTAGAAGTGGCTGTTGATGCCACCAAAACTTTGTCACCTAAGCGATCACTGGGGTTATCGGCTGGTAATACGTCAGTAGCATAACTTGTGTCAAATGGATCTGGCTCAGCGTTTTCGTCAGGCTCGTCCTCTTTTGCAGCGGGAGTTGGTGTGACGCCGCTCCTTGATAGAGATTGACTTGCTAATTCAGCAAATTCATCGACAATAAAGTATTCCTCGTCGTGAACTGGCTCTCTGCTATTAGCACTTGTTGTACACTCACTTTCACCAAATGTTTCAAATTCACGAAGTAAGTTCTTTTACGTCTATTTGATTAGGATCGGAATTCTTCTTGCTGTCCGGAGCAAGGGTCACAGATAATTCATGAGACGGGGTTAGAAATTCTGAGTCGATTTGAACGTCTAGACTGTCACCGGTGCAAATGAAATCAGTTTGCTGGACTGCAGCAGTGTCACAGGGAATGCCTTCGAAATTCTCGTCGTCAAAGTCGCCGATAAGATTGACATTGACTGGTCGTCGACGTCTGTGACTTGCAACGGCAGAGCTTTTTAGTTGCTTCTGCCTTTCTTCTTCTTCTTTTGCCTGACCTGTCAGAAATCCAACGGCGCCTCCAAGATTTACTCGTCGCTTTTCCTTCTTTTCTTCTTCTGTTATTTTCTTAATCACATCTGCGACCCCTGAAGTATCAAATGGATCATCACCGTCCGGCTCTTCTGTAGGACTGTCCGGGATGTAGGCTAATTTAATCTGGCCACTGGCTATAGCATCAACGAAAGTAGTGTCGAAAAGCTCGTCCTCAAGAACAATTTCTTCTTCTGGCGATTCTACATGCTCCGGAATTGCTGGCTCCTCATGCACGGGATCCCACTTTAATTCAGACAAAATTAGTCGATCAAACTAGATGCTACTGAGTTTTGCATTTGATTGACTGGTAGAACTAGAACTGCCTGAAAACGCAGTGTTTCTGAGGGAATACGAGCTCACTTCATGACATCATAACAATTCATAATTAATTGGTAGGTTCAGACCACGAATAGGGAGAGTTATGCACAAGTGATATTTCGGTTCTGTCCAGATACAGATCGATATCGATATATGCCTCTCCGATCTGTCTGCCTCGTGATTCTAGCCTGTGCAAACACATACAAACCCCATGTAGTGCACTGTTACACAATGTCGGAATTATTCTTGAAAGGACTATTGATTAGTCAGTGAAGCTATTTCGATTCTAAATGCTCTCCTAGCATTATTAACAAAGGAAACTGAAAATAAATCCAGTATCATATTTTGTTTGCAATCAATTAATTATAGGTAAGGATTTTAAAATTTGAAAAACAAAAAGATGGAAGCTATACCCGAGTAACGCAAAAGCCGTTGGTTCACGGCGAAAGCAAGCAACGTCGGAATTAGCAAATGCGCTTTGAGGCTCTATCAAAAATCCCCAGGTGCTGAGCATAGCGACTACTTGAAAAATATCTGTAATCTCTCCTAATAGTTTCTCCTATAATCTATTACAATGTAAGCAAGCAGTATTGATGGATGCTAGGTATTTATTGGGGGTTAATCCGCATTTCATTCGGAAAGTCTTAATTAAAACTGTAACGAAAATTTATTTAGTAAAACATAGAATTGTACAAGTTACCTGTTGTCCTGCAGCACCACTTCCGGCTTCGGCGTTTCCGCTATGCTCCGGGAATTCACTAGCGTCAGCAGCCTTGTCAAATCCTTCCCAATGGTCTTTGTCTCTCACAACGTGCTCTACATGAGCTTCTGGCTCTTTTCGTTGAAAGTAGCTGCTAGTTTTAATACGATCAAGGTCACCTGAAGTTTTCTTGAGAGTACTGTCGATGCCAGCGGTCAGGAGCTTAAACCGCTTCCATTCGTCGTCTTCTTCACGAGTTCCAGACTCTTCGTGTCCTGGTTCGTCGGATAAGGCGTGAGCGGTGGCGGAAGTACTTGCTTCTCGCTTGTTTTCTTCAAGCTCCTTTTTGTATTTGGCTAACTGCTCCGGGTCAAATAAATCTTCTCCTTTGTCCTTCTTTCCTTTGCCTTTCTTCTTTAGACCTTTCTTAATTTTTAGCATATTCTATCCAGCTCCCGCAAAGCCCTCTGCAAAATTGAGCAAATTCAATTTTAATCGTTCAGGAGTCCAAATTTGGGGCCGTTTATTCCTAATAAATCACTAAATCACAGATAAAAATCAAAAGAATTAAAAGTTACCTGTTCATACAGCATGCTATCTCCGTAAGGTACGCTGCAAACAGGGAGCATGGGAGCAAGACCACGACTAACTTTCCTAATAGCTCTGAGCTAATTTAAAGGTAACTAGCTACCTGGCTCGGCCTTGACTTGCACTTTCTCTGGACTCGAACTGGGCTTTCCCTTGACTCATTGTTTTCTTACTATGTCTTCACTGGGTGTGATCTGCGCTGCGTATTCCTTGCTCCCATTCAGTCCTACAGAAACACCCACGGCCGATTTGTAGGACTGTCTATTTGTAGAGCTTTCTCCTCGGCATGTCTGGAAGCCCACGTAAGAGTAGACTGCAGTGACGAGCCCTTCTTCGGCCTTCTCTCGTCTTTGCTATTGATCCGTCCCACCCAGCCTGCACATGCTTGGGGAAAGTACTCGGGCTGAGTTTCTAGAGCTATTTCGGGAATGCGACTTCATAATTGGAAAATAATCTGAAGTTTACATAAAACCCACGCACACTGCCTGAAGCTACTTTAGTCGTCGGATGTTCGGATGTACGAACTGAATTGAAGCAATCATGTTTGTTTAGCTGCTGCGTTGCTGAAATACTGGTAGCATCGTTTAATCAAATCCGTGTAGAATCAAGACGGAGAAATCCATTGAGCTGTTCAAGGACAGAAAAAGGAGCGTTCCATGAACTCACAACTTCTTCCACCTATGGTCTTCCTAAACAAGAGTAAATCTGGACTTTCTCTGGAAAGATGGAGAAAGTGTACCCATAAATGCATTGAGTCAGCCAAAGTTGGGCGTGCCTCGTTAAAAAAAAACATGAGCCATAATTACATACTTTGTTGCAACTGAAAATTTTGGTCACCTACCAATAGATATAATATGCTTGTCAAATCCTGGCCTATTTGCAGAGCTTGTATTATACTCTTAATTTTGTTGCTCATTTCAATATGCCGTTCTCTGTTAGGAGAAGCGACGTTTGCTTAGAAGCATAAAAACAACAGTACGATTTC
>VNWX01000806.1:0-18366 GCA_009869905.1 Ceratophysella communis
TAGTTCAGCGATTGGGGATTAGTGGAACTAGCCCAACTCAACCCGTGTCTTGAAAGTTGTTCGGTTTCGACGGTGTCTACCAGTGTCACTCCTTTTGGTATTGCAATGTTTAAGAAGGTTATGCGAAGAGCCCCACGCGAGCGAAGTTCCGTCTCACTTGTATCTTTAGTGTCACCAGCTACTTAAAACTGCAATCTCTGGAATATGGACGTTAAACCTACAAAATTATAACATCGACTATTGATTATGATAAGGAAACTTGAATAAGGATTTACTGGTACTGATACAGTATGCGACCCAAGCTATATTTGGATCCCTATAACTTTAGTTAGGTTAGGTTATAAAACGCCGGGTTAGGTTAGTTATTCTCAGGGCAAGTTAGGCTTTAAAACTAACTTAACCTGACTTTTTATAACCTAACCTAACCAAAAATATAGGGATCCAAAGATCGCCTGTTTCGCATACGGTATCAGTTCCGATTTACTTTTAGTTACTGCGGAGTCTAGTTTAAAATCAAAAATTTCTTGAAATAACAGAGTTAAAATCAAGTATTTATATTCATAGGTGACGGGTTTTTTCAGTTAAACATAGAAATAATCATGATGGAATTATTTTCAAATTCAAACTAGGTACCTAACCTTAAACCTATAAATATCCCTAAGCTTGTAACAAAAACAGTATGTGCGCACTAATAGTTGTTGAATAAAGTGTCTGATGTTCAAGGCCAGGTGTGCACGATTTGAAAGGTGCATTAATTATGGATTTATTAGTTATTTATTATTTATCTATACAGTAGTCCCTAGCTCATTATTACGTACAACATGTGCGTTAGATTTAGGATTCAGCATCATTACATTTCCAAGAAAACCTAATATATATGAGAATATGAGATAGCTAACTCACTTATTGGCACAGTTTGTGGTCAGAGTGTTGCAGGTTCGAATCGAATGAACCTTTATGTACTGTTTTTAAACCCAAAAAGTTAAACACTTGATTTACTGAAGTCAGGTCTTACTAAATTGAAACGTTTTCAAGGTTTCACGAAATTTTTAGCTTGCATTTAAAATAGGAAATTTGAATTGAGTTGGAGCCGGTGATGGCCACGTTCACGGACTTCTCGAGTTAAGAATTTAAGAAAATAAAGTAGTT
The DNA here is from genome assembly GCA_009869905.1 of Ceratophysella communis. NCBI lineage: Eukaryota > Metazoa > Arthropoda > Collembola > Poduromorpha > Hypogastruridae > Ceratophysella > Ceratophysella communis. The sequence continues at coordinate 1,150 of VNWX01000806.1, forward strand.
TTTGCGGGTGGAGTATTCGAATTTGACAAAAATTAGTTGAGTGTTCATTGTTTTCAAAGTTTTGAGCATTTATTGAATTCCGGGTTTGGTTTCGCTCATGAGAAGCTATACCACACCACAAGAGTTTATTGCATTTTATCGTCCGATTATTTACCAAACAAGAAATCTGTCATAAGTCATAATCTTTGCACCGCCGAAAGCGCTTTGGATTCTCGGTTTCGATGAAGTGCAGCCTAGACAAAATCTTAGGTGCCGTGTGCCGTCGCCGTGTAATAAATATAAAAAACAATCTCCGAGGTTCAAGATCAGAAAAAACAATAGGCTCTGCAAATAAAGCTTCATAATGCTTATTATCAGCAGTACGGGGTTGGTTGAGCTCAGGGGTGTTGGATAGAGCACGATTTCGGGGTGGGCTAATGGCTAATCTGTATTCCCGAAATTTCCGAAAACGTAATTTTTCTAGTATTATTTCTTTAACGATTTTATAGATCCGGTTAGCAACGTTTTTAAGTTCTTACCCCGAAAACAGCCCAATTTTTTACAGGAAATGCGCACCGCGGGCGGAATCTTTTAGGAGTTTAGGGGAATTCTGTCAAGTTTTAGATACAATTGTTGACTTTTTGTGGAAAAATCGGCAATCGAAAAGTAATTAATATATAGCTCGGAAGAAAATAAAATTTTGTAAAATTAGGGAAAATTTATATTTCTGGTCAACAATTCGGGGGACGGGGAGCTGAAGCCCCAGATAGCCCTATCCTGTACACGCCCCCCTGTTGAGCTTGCTAGACGCTATTAGCATCAGCGTTTTGAATACTGCACATTGTTAGCACAATGCACAATTCAATTCATATCACTTCACTTCAAGATTGTACTGTTTTCAAGAAATTAGAAATTACTACCAAGAATGCCACGTAAAAGATGCAAAATTTTAACTCTAACTCTAAACCCCGTCAAGTAATTGAACACAGCTGGTGGGTCAGGGCTAAGGTAAGTGAATTTAATGACACGTTGTGTAACAAATTAGAGTTAACCTGAAACTTTTTTTCAAAGTTCTGGCATTCATAATCTAAACATTATGAGTAGGCATATTTAAGTAAAAGGCATAATGTTTCGGCCAATTTTAGGTCTAACCTAAAGAAAGCATTATTGTAGTTCCTATTTTCATGTGCTTTATTTGTATAGTTTTATTTGGATACCCAGGTATTTTATACGTACAATTTAATGTTAGAATCCAACATTTTAGCTCAAAAGTATTAAATGTTGTCAGATATAGCCATGAGTATTTTTTTTTTGTACAACAATTTATTATCTCTTCCACGCAATAACATTCAGCCATGAGTATATATGTACATGATTATCAAAGAAGCTAAAGAGCTCCTGAAAATGCGGGAAACATCATTGGCATGAAACTGATTTGGTATCCAATGTGATATGTGATTGTGATTATAAATGTAAGCTTGTAACACATACATGAGGTTTTCAGTTCCAAAAAATTCCTCAATTATTGCATCCAGTAAACTTGTTGTTAGTTAACAGGATTTTTCGATTAGTAAGCACATTCGATCGACATGTCGAGCATTGGCATTAACGAGTTACCCGTAAGTCCTTATTGCTTACTATTTAGATTGGACCAAAGGAGGAGTGAAATATCGGTTAGTTACAAAATGCACAAGTACTTTTGGCCAACACATTTGCCAAATATTTAAACTGTGTTATGTGCACCATTCATGTATTTATGAAACGACTATGATCAAAAAATGGGTTTTCGAAATTTTGAAAAACGTACAAAGTAATTTGAGCTCTTAGATACGGGGCCTAAACTTTTTTTTAAATTTTGGAAGCTCATTTTTCTCTTCTGAGACCAAGAAGCACTTACCATGTACCCGATTTCAGTCCTGTTCCTCATTTCGCCTTTTGTGCAATCAAATCAATCCAACCCATTAAAATTGGAATTTATGATTTTGCGCTGTCAAAACATTTAAGTTTAATTATATATTTAGGCTAACATCCTGACTTCGATATTTCGATATTTGGAATATGGAGACCGACTGGAAGCCCGATGTGTCTGTAAAATTTGGAACAGTACCATCTCAAAATGGAACGGGTTCTTGAAAAGTGTTTCTTTCAAAATTTATAGAAGTCCAGCGTATAATTCGTATCCCATCATCAAAGCCAGTACAGTTCCTTGGAAGCACATAAGACTTTCAAAACCAAGCATTCAGAAGCCTGCAAGTTGGTACTTTCCTGCACATCTAGGCCACTCGTTAACCTCGTTGCGCCTCGAAGACACTACCATAACTTGGTCATGGTTCCAGGAAATTCCGATTATTTTTCCAAAATTAGATAAGCTAGCTATCAAGTGCCCACGAAGTGTTGTTGACAAGGACGAGGGTTGGTTCCAAAGTTCGGAAGTGGTTTACCGATTTACGGAATTAATTGAAAGAATCCGTTATCTCGAGCTAGACGCAGATGATGCCTCTACAGTCGGTTTCTATCTCAAGCGGTTCACATCTCCAAATTCTAAATTGGAAGCCTTGACAATCAAGTGTCACCCTGAAGTTTCCACATCTGCAACTTACAGTACCGAAATGTACAATTTAATCAGCTGTTGTGCACGAACTCTCAAATCCTTAGTAATTGAAACCAACGATTTGTTGAAAGCTCATGCAATGAACTGCCTAGAGAAACTGACAAAGGAACCTTACAGCCGTAACTATTTAAAACTAACCAAGTTTAAGCTTAATATCAATTTCGTCCCCTTTTCTGTTTATATGAGTTCATTACTGAAGATGAGTTCTAGTTCTTCGTATTTCCCTGATGTATATGATGATAACACCATATATATTGATTTTTTAACTTTGCAGTCCCAAATAGAAGATCTTTTCTATTCGCAGCGACTATTTAGGCGCATAAACCTTTCGACATCGAATCCACTACTATCTGACTTAGAGATTGATTGTATTGAATCATGGATAGAAAGTCTGGGTCAAGCCTGGAATCTTATGCTAAGCGATTGTGAAAATATAAGAACAATAACTGTTCATCTCCCAAGCCAACCAGATGAAGATTTTGAACCATCGCCTTACGAGTTCCCCCTGTACATCAGCGACAATATATATTCAGAATTAAGTTCCATAACTATTCAAGGGAAATCAGTTTACTTTTACCCAGAAGATCTAAAATTCCATTTTCCAAATTTAGTGAAACTCGTTCTACTTGTTCCGGATGTGTCAAATTCAACTGTGTTACAGCCATTGTTAACTAGTAACTGGTTACAAGCAGTCGTGAAAAATCATTCAAAGCTACAAGTGCTCAAAGTGAGCATGGTTTCTTACGCTGATTCGGGTGTCAGCGGAATAAATCCGGAACACAGTGTTAAGCTAAATAAATGTAAGGGAATTTATTTGAGGGATAAGTTTCCAGTTCCATCCAGTGCAGTTTGTGGAGTACCGTTATCTTCCCTCACGGGTAAGAACTTTGCGAACAGCGGCAGTTGGTATTTGGTATATGCGCCTATTGTTTATGAATAAATGATGATGCGTGATAGCGCGATGCAAAAATGTGAATCAATTCTGCCTCAAAGCACGATACAAGTCCTTTAATAGATTCTGTAAATTAATTTCAGAATAAAAATTCCTAATTTTTAGATTTGAAGGAGCTTTCACTGAATTGCCCAAGCTCAAATTGTGAATCCTTTACTGATGTTGGAATTCATTATGGATTCGGTTTCAAGTCCTTGCGTAGACTCGAACTTACTACCGGACCCGAGGTAAAAATATTTATATGCATTCAGCGAAATCAAATTTATTCAAACAGTTTGAGTGTGACAATGATTTATTAATTGGTTTCTAGTTCAGCGATTGGGGATTAGTGGAAATAGCAAAACTCAACCCGTGCCTTGAAAAGTGTTCGATTTCCACTATTTCAACCAATGTCACTCCATTTGGTATTACAGTATTTAAAAAGCTTTTGCGAAGAGCTCCCCGTGACCGAACTTCCGTCCATATTATATCTTCAGGGTCAGAAGTTCCTTAACGCATTCTCAAGCCGTGCCAAAGCCTACAAATTACAAGTTCTATTACCTTGACTAGTGTATACGAATATCGATAATTTTGCTACTTCTGTAGTTTTAGGGGTCATGAAGTTTTGCAGAAAATTTATTTCTATATCTTCCAAGCCTGATTGAAAATCGATACGGTTTTAAAATGGTGAAGCTTAGTATTCATGTTGATAGGATTTTTTAAGCTTAAAATGGAAATAATCATTGCGACAATATTGAAAAGTTCAAACGAGGCATACTAAAATATCAGTAGTAGGTAGGAGGTACGTATAGTTGGCGACCAAAGTGAAAGCGTGTGAATTAAAACATGAATATATAACCTAATAATTAAAATAGTCTTATGTAAATGAGTAGTACCTAGCTGTTTTTTTAAACAAAGCGTGTGTTGAAATTTAGCGATATTTTACTTTTAAGATTTGTTATATCTATCTCTATTGGTACGACAATAAATGTACAGATAATTGACTCATTCATAAAATTGTGGTAGAACGACGTGCAGGTAAAGCAACTTTTGGAAAAAAATACTTCTTATTCAAAATTTAAATTATAAACACTTGATATACTGACTTACTTATGCTCAAGATTAGACGGACATTTTTACAATTGGCATTGAGTAGTAGCACGTTAAGACGATTTTATACTTCACCTGTTAAGAATTAATAAAAAAAAACTATTTTTCCCACGGTCTTGCCCTATATCCGAATATATGTAATATTCGAATTGATTAGATATTTATATTATTACATATATTTATCTATATATTCAAATCTAATAACATTTTGATTTTTCACGGTTTTCTGTTTTTGACCATTTGTTGAATTCCGGTGTGATAAACTATACCAGAAGGGCTATAATGTTTCATCCTATGAGTTAGTACATTGTGAGAAAAGCGTTTTAGACGTAATCGGTTCCGAATTCCGACAAAGATCAGAATCATGAACACAATCTTATGTGCTTTGAAAGTTCCGAGCTATGTAAATATAAGGTCTTTAAAACAAAATCAGTGGCTTCAAGAATAATAAACAATTACATGTAAGAAAAAATGATTCCTGGTCCTCGTAAAACAGAATTTTTGATGCTTAAAATAGAGCCAGAACTTTAACCGAGTGCCAAGGTGTAGAATATGCAGGGGTACAGGTGTTAAATCGAAGTGTACATATTCCTCGCATTATTACTTCACACCAAATAATGTTTTGCACTGCACCTATTAGGAAGGAAGAAACAATTGTTTATACCTCTTTGCACACAGCCTTATACATACATAGTAGCCTTACCATCATCATGTCTCCGCGTGCTACCTGAGTGCATTTTTGTTTGTATTTGCAAAAGACTTCATTTAATGAGGTAGTGCGGTCAGTCTTAATTGAATGTCCTCGAGCAGGTTTGCCTTGATCTCTGCTGCCTTTTACTTCAATGCAAATTTTTATTGTCTGTCCTGTCCACCAACTACAGTCCCATTCCCATATGCTTCAACATTAACAAATCGGCTTAGGAATTTCGCATAAGGATCTGTCTTCAGAGAAATCCCTGGAAGTAATAGCTCACGGTATTCCCAAGAAATATACAGAATAGTTACGGTTTACATCCATATATTTGGCAAGCGATTTTTAGCATCTGGGTTTTTGCAAATGAAGTCTATGTACTTCTGTAATGAGTGATGTGGGTTTCGAGTTTAAAGACTAGAATAAGACGGTATATACATACAAGACAGTAAACTTTTCACCACCCTCATTTGTCATTAAGACAGTAACCAAACCGCACTTTCAACTTGTGATGGTCTGTTATCTTTAACTAAGAATAAGACGGTATATACATACAAGACAGTAAACTTTTCACCACCCTCATTTGTCATTAAGACAGTAACCAAACCGCACTTTCAACTTGTGATGGTCTGTTATCTTTTCTGCATATAGGATTCGCCAAGTTTCTAGAACCATGTCCGCTATACAGTTAACTTTCTGGTTCAGTGCATTTTTGCTCCTGCTTACCGACAAAGGAGTTATCAGTCAAAATGAAGACTCAAATTCGGAGCTGGTATTACCCAAGTCATATAGCAATTTAAGAATACCAACTAGAAGACGGAGACCAGAGAGTAGGCCTGATTCTAGCTTCCATGCTGCTTCACCGCCAGGTCCACCGGGCAGGCCGGGATCTCCGGGAATACCGCAAGCACCACCAGGACCTGAAGGATTCGGAGGTGGTGGCGGGTTTCGAGTAGAATTACGTAAGACGTTTTTATCTTAGAGTTAATAATAGTTGGTTTCACGAATTAAATTAATCTAATAAGTAGACACTGAAATAAAACCTCTATTTTTGAAATTTTTTAATACACCTAACTGTAACTCAAATGCCTTCTAAACCATGATGCTTAATTAGATGTACAGTTAAAAGCATTTTTACCAATTTTTTCATTGATGTTGAACTTTGATTTTGGGTTTTTTTCTAGCGGATATCAATTCATCGACACTTCGTTCAATAAATCAAGAGGAAGACCTTTTTCCTGCTCTTCTGTTACCCCCATATAGACCTGATCCGGAAACTAGCGACAGAAAGCTTCATCCAGATGACTCTGACCCTCTTCAAGTTGATGTTAATGTTCAAATTCAAAGTGTTCGGGAAATCGATGAGCTAAAATGAGGTAAGCGGAAAGCTTAATATTTGAAATAAAGTTTGAATAGTGCCGATTTAATGGTATTCAAGTCGCAGGTCTTCATCAAATTTTAATCATCATTTCAACACTAGCTATGCATTAAATTAGAGTTAGGTATTAAGGTTTCATTTCCTGCAAAATGTCTAACGTGTAAAGACGTATTAGTGGTATGGCTAAAGCTTACAAAACAAATACCAGAAATTTGTTACCTCGTTTACATAATAAGTAAAATGAACAAGGACAAATAAAGCTGTGAGCTGTAATAACTTTTTTTACGAATGCGAAAACAGTAGGCATATTTGGAAAAACGTTCAAATTTTGTCTTTGGCAAAATTGACTTTCAAAGCAAATACAATGAAAACTTCAGTTAATTAGCACATCCTGGGGCCTGGAGGAAAGCTGAATACCACATACCTAAATAATAAAATGATACGAGAGGCTTTATATTTTTAGTACGTGCCAAGTACCAGCGCCTGTAATTCAACCAATCGATAATTGGCATACCCGGATTTTGCATTTTTATTTGTGGTTAGCTAGTATTTTTTCCAAACAGAATAGCATTGTAAATGAAGAATAATATTTCACATTCGACGTAGTGGTAGCCAGATTACTATAGAGGTACTAGTTTTTCTCTGGTAATTATTTTAATTAGCTTCAATTTTAGAAGTGGCACCAAAGTATCATGAAGCCATGAGTCATCAACAAACTGAGATAAGAAATGAGTTATCAAAGGAAAATAACATCATAATTTTCCTTGGAATAATCTTAAGATATTTCATATTGCATGCGCTTCATGCGGTACCTCTACCTACTCATCCCTGGGAAATGGCAAAAACCTAATTTTCCAATGTCGAAATATGATGCACTACAAAAAAAACATTTTCAAAACTGGTCAATTGTTTCTACGATAAAACCAATTTCAAACCTTTCAGCTAAAATTTCTGCAAATTTTCATTTATTGTACAGAAACTGATTCTCGATGTAGACCTGACGCTGCATTGGAAAGACTACGCATATTTACCAGAGCAAGATGGGTATACTCCTGAATCAATTGAAAACATCACTTATTTATTGGGATTTTACGAAAATGAGCCATTGTCACTGACTCAATTCGAACAGTTATGGAAGCCAGACGTAGTGGTCGGTAAGAACTTCAAATAAAATTCTAGAATGGAATTCCAGTTAATGCGGGTGGTTATTAGAAATATTCACATATTTTTATGCTTTAAATAGAGCGTGTCGTCAAAATACAACGACCAGAGCTCTTGTCCAAGCCAATCTCAGTTCGTGCGATAAGAGAAACTTCCAGTATTATATATTCTACTAGGTTAGACACAAATTTGTTATGCTTAGAAAATTACTTATAAAATCTAGGTAATTAAATTACATAGCTTGACTGAATTTTAGAGTGGCCATTACTGTGGATTGTTCTATGAGTTTCGAGTATTATCCAGCCGACAGTCAGCATTGTTATCTCAATTTACGTAGTTGTGCGTATTAAATTACATAAAAATTTGAATGGCGATGATTCATTTTAATTTTGAATATTTTCAAAATTTCAATGCAACTGCTAATTTCTAAATATAGATCAAAATGATAATACAACAATGAATCTGCGCTGGAATCCACTGCCCGGAGCATATTTAGTGACCACAGAAAGTGATGACAACTTTGATGTTCAATTGAGTTCAGTTGAAACGAAGCTAAAACGGGTCAAGGATATCAATTTGAACGGTAAATACGTCTTAATGCCAGTAATTGATAGAATTATTTACCTGAGTAAAAATTAAATTCGGTTTAATTAAATATTTGTTATATTTACTTTCTGCTTTCAGACGCATTTTTTACAGTACTTCGAATGAAGATTTCAATGCGTAGAAAAATGAGCTATCATTTGGTTCAAACTTATATACCGTCGTCTTTCTTGGTATTTATCACTTGGCTCAGCTTTCTGATTCCTGAAGATCTAATTGAAGCCAGAATTGGTTAGCAAATTAAACTTTTTATGCAGTATATCATGAAGTGGGATTCGCGTGTGATTCCTATTTATTTAATTTTAGGTGTTTCAATGACTACGCTTCTAACACTTACGGCGATGTTTTCTGCTGTTAGGTAAGTGATAACTTTTACCCATGAAGTGAGAATAAAACCTATCGCGGGACGCATTTCACGATCTACGATTTTGCAAAATATGAAGCATTTTTGTTGTATTACATATGTAGAAGCTAAAATACTACATAAAGTACTAAGACTAGTCATAAACTTTTCTTTAGTCCTTAAATTTTAAAACGTATGACGTCCGGTTGCACTCTTATACCCCCTCACGAAATCAAAACTTTTCGGATTTGTTATTAGGTTCACAATTGGCTAAAATAATTAAAAATTAAATACTTTAATTATATTTACAGAGAAAATACACCGATTGTGAGTTACGTGAAAGCAATTGATATTTGGATGGTTTACTGCATTTTCATTGTATTTTCAACCCTTCTGGAATTCACATTTTTCGTATGGTACGTGTCATATATGCCATCATGTTTTTTACTCAATCATTGATTGCGCTTTTCATAGCATTAGAGTTTACCATGATATGGCTTCTGAAAAACTTGCGGTCTAAATTAATTCTTCCTTGAATAATTTAGGTTACGAGACTATAAAAAATCCCAACGGGAAAGAAGATTGCAACGGGTAACTACTTGTTTGAATATCGTTTTAGATTTTAAGAACAGCATAAGTCCCAAGTTCAAAATGTCAAAACTTCAAAATTATTAGATGATGGATCTTGATCCCAATGTTCCGAAACCAAACAAGAAGCCATACGAGCAAAGAAGAAGTCCAAGTGCCCAGTTACAGTCAATTGAAATTATTTCTTCTAAAGCTGTGGAATCATTTGAGAAAACAGCTAGATTATTTAATCGATTTGCCTTTGTAGTTTTTGTATTAATTTTTATAATTTTCAATATTATATACTGGCCGATGGTTACTAGTGACTTCGGAGCATTTCCAGTGGAATGTGAACAGCACTTTGAATGGGCATGATGAAGACGATGACTATTTAGTGGATGAGCTGTAGTTGTATTTTAAATCTTCGAATATTTGTTTTACGTATTTGCCATATACCATACCAGTTGACCATATCCTACTGATAATGATTGTGATTTTGTACAAATAATATTGCGATTTTTTGTTTCATTAGTAGTTACCAATGAATTACCCGTGAACCTTATTTATACGAAAATCGAAATCGTATTTAAATACAATTTAAAATGCAAAGCTAAATTTCCTAATAAATGGTTTTTATTTATCAAATTGAAGTTGGCGTCTTATAAGTTTTTTTACTTTAGGTTCTTACATAATTTAACCTATATTTATTTCGGGACGGGATGCGTGAGAGTATTACCTATCATAGGTTTAACTTTTACGTCACGGCGGCGTGTATTCAAAAATAAAACTTGTCCAGGATACTTTACGAATACTTTTAAATCGTAAAGTCGAATCCAGTGTAAACCATAAACCGTATACATTCTTGATTTGAATCAAATGTTCATATCTGCTCTGCAAAGTAGTGGCCGATTTGCTATTGCTATTGCTATTACCTACACCTACACACGTCAGATTTTCGGCTCAAACACGGTTTTATGGTGCTTTTGTTTTCTAAATTTTTTATTTAACGCTACCACTTATTATTTAATCCAGATATATGATTGATTATTGATTCAACGCTGAATTTTAGCAGTCAAATTCGGAAAATTTTCTGCCGCTTTTCTCGTGAATATAGTTAATTCGCTTTTTTCATGGAACTAACAGCAGGTACACAGCATTTTAGAGCCCGAATTTAATTCAAACTGGAATATAATTCTTTCTTTTACATTATCGAATTTTTCTCATACATTTGAGAAGATAATACGCTTGAGAGCGAAAGACCGTTCTCGAACAGATTAAAGATTTCAAACTAGTGAAATGCATTGTACAAACTTCATGAGAAAACGTTTAGCATTTTCTGATTCAGAAGATGCTAAAATAGCGTCGGATTGTGATTTTAGCCAATGTATGGCGATATTTATTAGCCTTATTTTATTCTATCACTTAAGGAATTAACCTCCTTATAGTAGATAATGTATGAAAGATGAAATCGAGCTGACAATTGACAATTCAGGTTTACTGCCGAAAATGGGAAATAAAAGTTTTTGAATGAAATATCATGAAGCATGACTTCTAATCACTGCCGAAAATGGGAAATAAAAGTTTTTGAATGAAATATCATGAAGCATGACTTCTAATCTAACTTCAAAATGCCAGCTCTTAAATCTCCTGAAAATTATGTAACTGTGACTTGTGAACGTGAATGATTTAGGCTTTGAAGGACATGCTCAGCAGGAAATCGTTATTTCGCAGTTTTAGATTTTTCGCTGCGAGAAACTCAAAAACGCGAGAAACTGCGTAAAACTGCGAGAAACTGCGTAAAACTGCGAAAGGCTCAGGCGAGGCGTGTGTTGGCTCGGCTGAGTCAGCACTAATTTATTTGTCGAGGTTCTTCCGATGATAAGTTCTCCTCACCTGCTGCGCGGCGTGAGAATACTTTTTTGAATATATATCTAATTTCATTGTGATTTGAGTGTATGTTCGGTTTGACGGCGATTTTTTTCACAATTAACACTTTTAGCATTTATTTAAAAGTCGATTGGATACTTTCTGTTAATGCAAAGGGGATTCGTTTGGCCGAGGAAAGGATTGAGTAAGTTAGAAATAAAAATTCAATTTAATTCAGATAGTAAACTGCATCTTTAAGGATGAGTTGTTTACACGCTAACGAAAAATCAATGCTCAAACGGCTGACCGTGTAGCCCTCGACCACAGCGGACCAAGCCGAAGCCGAGACACTTAACGTTCCGTGTCGCTTGTCGCGTCATTCTGCGTTAGAAATTAAATATCTACTCTACAAACTATCCATAAATTTGCCAGAATGTGTAACAGTTAAACTATGGTTAAGTAACTAATTGTCAGTTTAAACCGAGCTTTAGGAATTTACGGATACCGGATACCGTGAAATGCTAAAGCTTTCAGAAATTTTTTGCTTTAATTTGTGAAGAAAGAGGATCGCATTAGACCTTATTAGCATCGTCATATAATTAACCTTGTATCAATTTGTTCATACAGTGTATGTATTTAATTTAAAAATAACATACAGTTCATTTTGAGTTATGTTGAGACGGCCAGTCCGGCGTCCGGCCGGAATAATACAGAGTCGGAAATTGAAATAGTCAATGCTCTTCTGGAAAAATGATTAAAAATCTTAAGGATGCGATCTTTTTTTAATGTTGTTTTAAAGTAAATCAGATTACTTTGATTCTCAATAATAAATAATTGAATGACATAAACTCACTAAATCTAATGCTTTTATTTTGAAATTATAGCTCACTTTTTAAAATGGATAGCACTAATTCAGAAGCTAAATTGACGACTCCGAATTCGGCCTTGTTGACAGCCATGGTATCGGGGTCAGCTTCAGTCAGTGCCATTTCCGGTCGAGGACACATTTTTAAATTGAGCACGGCCGTGAATCTTCCACCCGATTTTCCAGAATTCCAATTTAGAACTAGCTTTAACAATTTACCGGTAAGTTCCAAGCTTAACATATTATTGTGGTACTGTAATTTGATACTGTATTGTAAACACATTTTGTTTATTCTGATATTAAAATTTAATGATGTTTGCAGATGGAATTAATGGTAGAAATTTTTTCTTATTTGGAATATGGCGAGTTACTGGACTCCCGCTTAACTTGTCGGCGTTGGAACACTGTCATTGCAGCTTGTAAACAGTCCATGGACAAGATTGTCTTCACTCTTGTTAACTCCAAGGAGAAGTCAGTTAGCAACGTAATTAAAAATTCTATCCTACGCAAATCGACAGTCCCCTGGAGAAACATCGCGGTACAAGGCTACATGATTACAGATGTCCTCAACCATTACTTTCCAGCACACCAATCCTTAACCTCGCTGGTTTTATATGATTGTATCATATCTTGGGACTTAGTCAAAGCAGGAATTGCTATGCTTCAACAACTACAAAAACTCGACATTGCAAAATGTACCATCCATTTAGACGATTCTACCAAAGTTCCTACTCTGCCCGCAACCACAACCGGCTTTGACGAATTTAAAGAACGTGTGAAGTCTTTAAAATTTGCTGTGGAGAACCTAAAACTCCTAAATTTCTTCTTGAAAGAATTCGTATGCGGTTCTGGAAGTACAGTTCCTTCCCTGACAACTTTAGAAATCCTTGTGGATCCAGAACCACAGTCAGGGGGAAATGATGGAGCCAGCTTTAGCCCAAATTTCATAAATTTTAACATTTTCTTTCCGAAGCTGGTTGAGTCCCACTGTGCTACATTGAAAACTTTGAAAATATACACAGGTTTTTCCCTGAGTAGGTGTATTTTTCAATCTATCCGTAATTTCGAGCAAATGAATTTGAAATTAGAAAGTTTTCACTACAAATGGCTTGATTCTTCGACCCAAACTTTAGCCAGGGTGACAGCAGCTGATGAAACGACTTACGTAAACTTCATCAAAAGTCAGTTGAATTTAAAATCTGTGGGATTTCCAAGATTTGCCAGTAGCTTTGACTCTATATTGAGTTTTCAAGAACTGGAAATTGGAGTATGTGGTATCAGTCTTTCGAATTTGATTCTTGCCCCAGTTACTCCTCTCAAAGCTATTAAACTTGGATTAAATGAAAGCACTAGTCTCATTGACTCCGACGATGAAAACATTTACTCTGGGCTGGCTCATCTTTCAATTGAAGGACTCGGATTATCCTGGTCTTTTAAACATCTTCCACGAATAGTCGTCGCATGTCCGAATCTAGAAACTTTAGTTATCGGAGGATACCATCAAGAGCTGAAAAATACCAGTATACAGACCATAATTAGAAACCTTCCACAACTGAGAACACTGGACATTGCCGTGCACCATTCTATTGATGACCGTGGAGTTTCTGGCGTTAGTCGATCTACAACCAAACGCCTCCTAAAATCAAAAAGTTTGTACTTGGAGCAAAGCCTAGAAGATTTGGGATACGATTTGGTTGGAGTTCCAATATGCTCCCTGAAACGTGAGCAATCTATTCATTGTATTCTATTTATATAAGATCATCAGATCCAACCCATTGTATATTAAGGTAATGAAAATCTATTATTTCGATTTTGGTCTTAGATCTTTCAAAATTAACCCTACGAGGCCGTTGTTCGTACATCACCGATGTCGGAATTCATTATGGGTTCCGGTTTCCGAATCTTAAAGAATTAAGCATTGTCTGTGGATACGAGGTAATTTGATATGTTTATCGCATTGAAACAGCGTTTGACCTATTCATAATCGAAGTCGAAGTGAATCTGTATCCTTTCCTTCCGTTTTTAATGTTCCAGCTAAGTGATTGGGGAATAGTACAGCTCGCCAAACATAATCCAAACCCAACGCCAAACTTGGAGCGATGCTCCGTAGTGATAGTTCGCAACACTGTTACTCCAGGTTCTAGAGCATTATTCCAGAAGTTATTGCGAAGGTGCTCGCAAAATTTAAGCTTGGTGTGCAGCCGTGATGCCCCAGATTCTGACGATGATGATGATGACTTCCCGGTTTACCTCACTGATGAGTCCGAATGAAAAAAAAAACAAAAGCAAATGCTCATCGGAATCGGAACCAGGCTCTTTTTCTGCATTGTTAGTTAGTTAGCTAGTTAGAATAGTTAAATAGCAGATTAGTTGAATAATCTCTAAGCCGATAATGTTGACAGCAGACGAAAGTAAATATATTTGAAATTTGAACGCCTTATAATACTAGTTCTGTTGTAACTGTCTGGCAGTTCTGAAACCTGCCAAACACATTTGTATAAATTTGGTCAGTATACTTACATACAGTATACTTACCTAATTTATATAACAGCATTAAACATGCAGACTAATCGAACAAAATTTACTGCCTAGGACTCACTGGAATTTTAGCCTTGCATCAAAGCCTGAACCAATGCCAAAGTTCCAGTGAACTTCCAGAGTCCTCCGGAACTGTATTTGTCAATGATTCCCTCGATTCGATTAGTTAGCAGCAGTTTTTAACAACGCTTGGACATATAGTACACGTAGCTGAGTTATCTAGTTCTATACATTTGTTCATTTTTATTTGAAAGCATAAAAGGGTTCTCGTACGATAAATAGTTGCATAAAAATAAAACGTCTTTTTGAATTTCATTATCAATGATTCAACACTTTTACATAAATGTCAAAGTATTCCGTCCAGTAGTTATTTGAATCATATTCTTACTTACTTTTCTATAAATAAATAGAAATAATTGAAAGAAAGCGAAGAAGGTCTTCATTTCTTCTAAATTATAATGCTATTTTGCTTACATAAGATGATATTATGCATTGAGTATGCTAGATTATGCGTGTTCTGGTCTCGTAATAAAAATATAGCGCTATAATTCGACTTCTAGCAACATATTTTTGGGGATTCGGGATTTTAAAAAAAAGTAACTATGACATGACCTGGGCATTTTATTGTGTACTGTGTTTAATTAGCTGATAGTTGTAATAATTGCAACAATTATTGCAAGCTGTTGCTGCCTGCCTGCCATGCCGCCAGTGCAAAAAAAATGATTATGTAAACGACCAAGACAAAGACCCACACAGCGACGGTTTACGGGTCGAATTTTCATAAAAGTCAAACCTAGGTAAGTTTAAGTATTGTTAATTGTAACCAGGAGGTCAGTCACATATCTAGATGTGAAGAATTGATAAGTTAAGGATGTTCTAAAGTTACGAGTAATAATAGTTTATTCCAAGCGTGCCAGCGCCATGAATTCAAACCGGCATCGACTGTCATTTGGTAATTACTGTTTAATTATTAGTCAACTCATCAGCCCCAACAACAGAAACAGTTTACCTGGATATTGCTGTCAAAATTTAAAATGGACGGGGCTAGTTCGAGCACAACTAGTACATTGCCTGTAGCAGGTTTACCGGGACCATCTCCGAATCCGAACTGTGCATATGAACAACAATTATTGCATCGTCGGCCAGGACAATATCGAAATATTTTGGATCTGAATCCGAAGGCGAATTTTGACAGTCTGCCGGTGAGATTGAGATATAAGCTTTGACTTTAAATGCCTCTGTTCTCAGTAATATGCGTTTCTTATGTTCAGTGCCTACATTTAATTTTGTTTCAGACGGAAATAATGCTTCAAGTCTTCTCGTATCTTAATAACCAAGACCTTTTGGACGCCCGTATTACTAGTCAGCGGTGGAACAATATAATTTCAAAGCTGGAACGGATTTTTGGACAAATTCTCATTTCTCTGGACTAGGGAACTTGAAAGCAGATATTTCTTTATTGGCTCCACGACACCTTGGAAAGCAATAGTCGCTGAAGGCAATTTCTGTATGAATGCATCGGACGATTCTTTTCTTTTGAACACTCCACCCGCGTTGACCACATTAATTTTGCGTAACTGTGACTTCACTTGGCTCTGGTTGAAGGAAGCGACGACAAAACTAAGGCATTTGCAGAACCTCTCTATTATTAAATGCTCGAGAATTGTTCAAGACGAAGACGAGGGATGGTTTCAGACCCCAACTCAAGTAGCAGCTTTCATTGAATTTCGAAGAAGACTCAAGACTCTCCGCTTGGAAGTAACGAAGCTGTCCGAAGTTAATTTCTTAATGAAGCAANTCAAGTAGCAGCTTTCATTGAATTTCGAAGAAGACTCAAGACTCTCCGCTTGGAAGTAACGAAGCTGTCCGAAGTTAATTTCTTAATGAAGCAATTTACGTGTGATTCCGGGTCAGCTTTGACAACACTGCAAATCAAAATAGAATTAGGTTTTGAAGTATTTGAAGACCATAATCGAGTTCTTGCGGGACACCCTATGGTTGGAGATTTCGTCAGGAATTTTCCCAATTTGATTAACTCATACAGTTCAACACTCAAATCTCTTAAGGTAGACACGAGCATCTTCCTAGCAGTTCCTTTCTTTATGTCTCTTAGAGAATTATTACAGTCCAACTTGGACCTCAACTTATTCCACTACCACTGGAGTGACGCCTACGAGCACAGATATACCAGGATACAAGAAAGTGCTGAAAAACATTTTAGTGATTTCATCAAGGCACAAGTCAACTTGAAGTCAATCGGCCTGCCAAGAACAGGAAGGTATACTCGAGTACCGATAAACATGTCTGGATATCCCGACATTGACATTGGAATGTGTTGTGCGAGTCTTCCTGCACAAATGCTTACAAGTCTGCCGCCTTTGAAGACAATCAAAATTGGGTTGAACCATACCAATGAACTCTTTTCTTTTGAACGGAGTGGTGACCGTGACCAAGGTGACCCAGCTTTTTACACACACTTGACTGGACTTAACATTCAAGGCTTGGGAATGGGCTCAATCCACTCGAATATTGAACTCATGTTATCTGCATTCCCAAATCTGGACTCACTCATCA
>VNWX01000807.1:0-18344 GCA_009869905.1 Ceratophysella communis
GCGGAAAAAAGATCCCTCAACCCCTCATGAGGGATTGAGGGCATGAGGGAATGAGGGATCTTGCCCACCTATGCTACCGACGCGACGGAAACCCTGATCCACGGACAAAAAAGTTCAATGTCATAAAGAGTGCGCGAACGCACCATGGAATACGAAATAAGAAGTGAAACTGAGGGCCGCCGGATCGCCGCGCCGGACGGCAGGACTACGCTCTAGACGCTCCATTATAACATACTACCACCACCTAGTAATAGTATGAATACCTTAATATTCTAATTTCTAATACAGGTCCGGGCTTCTATTCAAACTTTGAGTCGCGCATACCCGGCTTCTAATAGATACCGGCCTGTATTCGAGACCGGCCTGTATTTTAAAAAATTCTAGTCATATTTAATTTAATTTAAAAATTGATAAAAAAGGTAGGCACAAATAAGATAATTATGATTATGACGCTTTAATACGACATACAAATAACACATGACGCCAAATTGGTAAATACTACCAAATACCTCCACATCAAATTAAACTCTCCTGGACACGTTTCGTGTTTCGGATCAATTCCAAATTTTTTAGCTGCTGCTTCTCCATTGTTCGCTTTCGCGTAAGCCACCACGCTTAACTTAAAATCCAGATGAAATGACCTTCGAGACTTTTTGGGTTGATTGTTATGATTCATGGTTAAATACTTGTTCACAACTGTTGTATATTAGCTAAATAACTGCAGTTAAGTACCTGTAGGTTAGTGACCACGCTCGTTTGCCTATCGCTGCATTTCGTGAAATGAGCTTTGATGGTAGCGTTTCCCAAGCTATAAATGCAGGCCGTGGGCATTTTATAGGTATGCATAGCAATGAGGTTATTTTTTTTTTCGAAAAACAGGCTTATATTGGAGACCGGCTAGTAATAGAGACCGGCTTCTATTCAATCTGTGACACCCACAGACCCGGCTTGTAATAGAGACCGGCTTCTAAAAGAAACCGGCTTGTATTATAAATGTTACGGTATATGTATGAAGTCCATAGACCACTTTTTGTGGACTCCAAACCTTAGACTCCACCATAGAGATGGAGAGAGTCCATCTCTATGGACTCCACACCACCAAGGTGGAATATACACACTCAGCGGCTAAGCTAGCTGGAGTCTGCTTTGCTTTTACATACAAGAAGAATAGAGGAACACGGACGGACAGCTAATCAACACTACAGGCCGGACCGTTTCTCCTCCAGATCTAGAACCTTCCAGGATTCAGTAGCTCTTCTTCATCAGCTCAGCTTAGCTGTCGACTTGTCACTCACTCTTGATCGCTCCAGCAGCAGCAGCTCCAATTCAAAATGGTCTACACGAAAGCAGTCTGTGTCCTCAAGGGAGACAACGGAATCGGAGGCACTGTTTGGTTCACTCAGGAAAACGTAAGTCTCCAAGTGTCGAAGTGTACGATATAAGCGGATGTAGAAATTACAAAATGGCAGCTGACCTTGATATTGACAGGGATCCGGTGCCGTGCACGTTAAAGGAGAGCTCAAGGGCCTCAAGGCTGGACTTCATGGGTTCCATGTCCACGAATTCGGAGACACGACGGACGGATGCACCTCAGCCGGGCCTCATTTCAACCCTGCAGGCAAGACCCACGGAGGTCCTGGTGACGCAGAGAGACATGCCGGAGATCTCGGAAACGTAACCGCAGGGGCAGATGGCCTTGCCAAGATCGACCTCAAGGACACACAGATCTCCTTGAACGGTGCTACTTCCGTTGTGGGCAGAACCATGGTCGTAAGACAAGATCACCAATACTAGTCCAATTACCAATATAACCAGTACCCCAAGTATTCTCCTCAGAACAAAGCCTAGCATATTCTCATTTTTCTCTAGGTCCACGCTGACCCTGACGATTTGGGCAAGGGCGGACACGAGCTGAGCAAGACGACCGGAAACGCAGGTGCCCGCGTGGCCTGTGGCGTCATCGGATTAGCTAAGGCCTGAACTCCCTTGACTGCTGCGGCTTCCCCGGCTAAGCTCTAGCGTCTTAGATATTAGATTATATTATGTACAATATATTACGTACCAAACATATATTCGTAACAATATTTCCTGTTACTCTTTCATTCAGTAAAGTTCAGATGTATCCAATGAAATACAGTAATACAGCTACGCAAGATAAGAGAATACTACCTGAATTTGTGCGACGAAGTTGTTTTTTATCCAGTTACTTTATTACTCGTACGGGATCCGTGAAACTTGCATAGATAGGTAGTTGATTTTATTTTACGTGGCGCATAGTATGACTAATGACCACCTGCACTGCACTTATCTATAATTTAACAGTAACCATAAAGCGTGCTCAGATACAGGATACAGAACTAAATAGTTGAAGAATAAGGTAACAACAAAGTAATATGTATTTAACTCAATTCACTAAAATAACGGAAGTAGTCTTATTCTAACAGAAGAGGTTCAAGTGGAAGTAGACTAAGTTTTCTAAATAGTGGACAGCGCTTGCCGAACCCAGTTGATTACTTCATAAAATAACTTTTCATAAAATAGGTCGGCGAATCGTATCGGACACCTGAACGAATGAGACGAAGACGAAACTGTTCTACATAGGTAGTATGTACTAGGCAAGTAGGTACTTACAATACATTACATATTACAATGCACATCTAACTAACAGAATTTGGTTTGGATTGGACTTTGGTCATACCATATTCCGCAACTTGTACATTGAAAATTGCAAAGCCTCCACGTGAAACTCATGAAACAGTAGTGGTTCTATTATATTGACGTGATAATAATGTACAGAACAAGAAAGTACCTATACTGAGAAGCTACTGTTCAATGACTCATCATTTACACGTTCATTGCCAGCCTTTGAACTTCAAACTTCAAGCTTAAACCCGAGTGAGGTGTAATAGTAGATATGTCTTAGCACGAATAGGTATTACATAAATTAGTTTAGTAGCCATTGTACGTTATGCGTCAGAGCTTGGAGCACTCAAGATCAGCAGCAGCACGGACATCCAGAGAATACAACTTAATTAATTAGAAGCTCGAGCTGACAACAATAAAGAGACCTACTCAATCAGTCTAGTCTGCTCATGGAAGTATTGTAACTGTAACTGGGATAAACACGGGCACTGGCCCTTCCCCCTTCCCCGGTCAAGCCAAGCCAAACGGAAGTCGATGATTACTGATAAAGCGAAGAAAACAATATAGACTCTTAAAATAATGATATGGGATATATCTACAAAAACAAAAAAGTAGAAATTTTCAAAAAAGATAAGGTCTGTCCTCGCGTTAGGTTTTGAAAACAATTAATAAAATTCATAAGAGTTTGATCTTTGGTCGCACTAATATATCCAAATCCGTGGGCGACGCTCGCGAACCGATTTCCGTGTAGGCGGTACAGAGGCCGACACGATTGTAATTACTGGAGTGTTGATGGGGGCAGATGCGGGTTCGGAGGACGCTGCTAGCTCTACAGTTGCTGTTGCTTCTGCTTGAGCCAGCACAGATTCTTCTGACTCCTTGTCATCAGCAACACGAGCTACTGCTGCCGGCTTCCTGGTTCTGTAATTATTAGGCTTCCGGCCACGGCGCTTCGGCTTTTCTTCAGGTTCAACAGGACCAGTTACTTGGAGAGAAACTCCGGACTCATTTACACTCTCGCTCGACGCTGCAGCATTCAGAGGGCTTTTGGCTTTACCTTTATTTGCAGTGCTGTGTTTTGGCTTAGCGTTGGGTTCATTTTCCAACGCGGGATCACTTCCTCTGGGCTTCTTATTCGGTCCACGGTGAATCCCAGTCTCAGCATCATTTGACTGGTCAGTTTTTCTTTTCCCACTTCGGCTGATACGAACTGATGCACCGTTCCCAGTGACCTTTGGCTTGACTCCGCCTCCGCCGACTTTCTTGTTTTCGTCATCAGTCGAACCAAAGAGTTGAGCGGAACGCTTTGCGCGTTTCTTCGTAGGAGCCTCAGCACGAGCCTCGGTTGCCTCTTTCTCAGAGGCATTGTCAAAGACCTCAGCATCAGACCTGGCTTGAGCCTCGTCAGAACTCTTCTGAGAAGCAACATTCAGCTTCTTTTTTGCTGAGGACTGAGACAACGGGAGCTTTCTGGTAGGAGCAGGACGTTTCTGAACTGACTTCGGCGTGACTGACTTGTCAACTGAATGCGAGCTTGAGGAAAGTGACTCCCGTGACCTTGCAGTACCATTAGAAATCGCGCCGTCCTTGGCTGCGCTCAGAATACGAGTCATTTCCCGGACTAAAGCCGCAGATGTGGAGGGTTTCGGGTTATCGATGTCGTTCAAAATATCACGATCGTTCTTAGTACTTCGTTTCAGAGCGGCGGCAGTTTTCTTACGTCGAAGTGAAGAAGACTTAGGTGTGCAATAGCCGTTCTTTCGTCTTTGACTCAATGGAATGTTCGAGTGTGGGAGTTCTTCATCATCGGAACTGTAAACGTCCTTGACTGGGATAAGCCTTGGAGGCAGAGATGACGGAAGCATTGGCGGGGGATAGTTTTTCCCACGCTTCTTTGGTTTGTGTGTTTCAACTGCCACTCCTATTAGTAGAAGAAACAGTCAAATCATTTGAGTACAACTAATATTTAAAATACCAATATACCTACCTTATATCTTTAGCATAACAAATAACAATGAAAAATGATGAAAACCTACCATCAATATCGGCGGCAGGCTCGGCTTCGGAAAATGTCGGACTGGAAGAGCTCGAGAAGCTGTTTTCTGGAGCTTTACGTTGAGTTTCCGTCTTCTCAACATCAACCGATTCACTTATTGAACTTTGTTTCATTTCAGTTGATTCCTGATGAGCTCCAAATTCCGGCGAGGATATTCCGTTGCCGTTGGACGTTTCGCTCTCTGGAAGTGGAGCTTCACCATTCAATGGTAATTCGTTCAATGAATCAGACCCAGATTCACCCATTCTGTTACCTGTGGACATGCAATTTATACGAAATAAATTATTAAAAGTTCATTTATGTGTTGACACTTGCAGTTCCTTCCTATTTTTTCCCGGCGTGGTGTTGATTTTCCAAATTAGATATTTGTGTTACAGCCTTGTGCTATTGCTATTCCTGTATTGACGCTTTTTTATATGTTATAGCGAGCGGTTAGGTAAATAGTTTAAGGTTAGTAATACGTTAAGGAGGTTAAGCATCACTGTCTTGTGTGATTATCATAGTAAACAGAATAGACTATCAATCGATTTTAATTTTTAATTAACATCAGACTGTAAAAAACAATGCAGAGCAAAATAAGAAAGGCATTCAAGATCAAAATATCAGATGCATGCAGCAATGCATCATAATCATAATGCAATAATTAATTATGTAACAGCCGACAGCAACAACCGGGCGTCGGGTCTCGGCTCGGGTCGCGTCATTTCTTGGGAATTGTTTGTCGAGTCTCTTCACTCTCTCTCGTCTCCACTCATTGTACTTATTATGCTCCTGTACAGTGACAGTATAGCTGCGCTCTGTGCTCCTCTTACTCTTACCAGAACCGGGAACCGGGAACTACCGGGTGCGTGGTGCGTGGCCCCGCCCAGAATCGCGCGGTTCCTTGTTTTAGTAGTTCTGGTTCTGGTCAGAGTTTCTCCAGTTTGATATATACAGGGTGGTTCAGATAGTTTGTCACCCTTGGTATTCCATACAACCCAATAACTAACAGACATGTGTGATGATTGATGATATATCAAATTAAAGCTTGATTCATACCTGGTCCAATGGTGCATTAACATTTTCAATATTTTTTAAAACAACAGCTGCACAACAGATGAGAGCGAGCGAGAGCGGTAATTACTCGCTCCTTCCTCCGCGGACAGCGCTTGGAGCTGCACAAAGGAGACAGCGCCTCTAGCACTCTCACTCTCTCGGTTATTTGAAGCATTCCAGTGAGTCAATAACCACTCCTAATGCTACAGGGACTTTGAAATGTGTTTGAAACAATCGTAAACTCGCACCCATGCTGATTTTTATTAATATTTATTATAATATGTGGTCTTTGCGCCCTTTGGAAGATCATCGTAATTGCTGTTTTGCTATGTACTGCATTCAATTTTTTAAAATTTCAAAATTCCTTTGCACTCGGAGATCAGGTATGACCTAAGCTTCAAATTGGTATATCGTACGTGATTGTGCGATGCCGGGGTATATGGTGACAAACTATCTGAACCACCCTGTACTGTACATACTCGCCGTCCATCATCCATCATCCATGAATCAGTACAAAAAAGGCAAAAAAGAACTAGGCACTAGGCATAACCAGGTCTCGACTCGAACTCGAACTCGCGTGTAAAACGTGCACTTGAGCTGGCAGGTTACGCTCTTTTTGTTGTATTTGGCTCACACGTCACACAAATGGGAGTGGAGATGAGAGTGAAGACTCGAGATACAATTCCCAATGATGACGCTGCCAGGTGCCACGTCACTCAAAACATGGGTTGGATTGGATATCCTGGGTCATCGGTGAAAATCACAAGTTTTTTAGTAACCACCTCCATGCTAATCAGCGTGCATATGCATAGGTGGTAGGTGGTTACTAAACACTAATTTTTAACCGATGCCCCGACACCCAGGATCTCCAATCCAACCGCGCCCAGCTCTTGTTGCTTATTTCATATTTGGATCCGGTTGCCGGTATACAGTATAGGGATGAGGGATGTATTGTTTAATACTTATTGTTTGTGCCTACCTACTATACAGCTACTAATACATAATATGGAGCTACTACATACAACATACTACAGGTCAGTATGTGTACATGTAAGTACATATAATCTCACTTTCCGCGTTAATTCTAATTTGATTCGGTTCGATTATGGTTAGATGATAAATGGCGGTGTTACTGTTACACTACACCATCAAACTCAAGCATTACCAACATACGTACGTACGTAGTACTCGTAACACCTATGACCTACCCAATAGTTGATAGTTTGTGTCCAGTCACCCGGAGTTGCCAGTACCTATGCCAACAACACGGCGACGACGAGACGGGACGGGTCAGACTTCCGCAGTGCAGGTTGCTGTTGCTGGAAGAAGCCGCAAGATCTTGATTGTTGAGTGACTTATGTCACACTACACAGTATAGTCAAGTAACAAGAGCAAAGAGGCGGAAGGGGAGGGGAGGGTAGGGTGTGTGTGTGTGTGTGTGTGTGTGGTGAAGCTGATGGCTGAGTGGCTGAGGTGCTAGTGCTAGAGTCAGGTGGGGCTCATGACTTACTGTTGTGGATGCGAGGCGAGGACGCGTGTACCCTGTCTGTCACCTCCACGTGTCCCTGTCCACCAGCGAAAGGAAAATGGTAGTTTGTTGACGAGCCGCACTAGTTGCTAGTTTGTAGTTGCTGCTAGTGCGTGTTATTAGTTGTTAGTGAGAGGCGAATCGGGTGAGAGTGAGATGATGAGAGTCGTCGTCGGCCGTCGTCCCTCGATCCGAATCCGAACAAGGAGTCGGCCCACTTCTTTTTGCCGCTTCGTCTCCAGCCACCCAACCAAAAGCCTCAAAAACCACACTTCTGTGCTGTTGTGATCTCGTGTCCCGTTCTCAATTTCCCACCACCGCACCGTCGTCGTCGCCGCCCACGCCCGGCCCCTCGCTCGCTTTGATATGTAACATCCGTACTCCTACCGGAATAGGGATATGGGTCGTTCCCTTTGCAACCAATTTTTGGTATAGCACGATATAGCTACATGCACTCTGTGCCTTCTCTCAGAAGGCAGGCGAGCAACGGGCTGAGGCCTCCCAAAAAGGCAAGCAGAGCGCGTGGCCCTGTTCCTCAACCCCTCTCATTCAGCAGAAAATGGGCAGGGGAGTGGTGGGACTCTTTGGCTGTGGGTGCAAAGGGAATTCCCTACATCTAGATCTAACCAAGTGCAGACGATAGACAGTGTAAATGACGCATTATTCAAAGTTTGACCTCCGGTGACCCCTGCAGAGGTCAAAGGTCAAATCCTAGAAATGAAGCATAGTTCAACGGTTTTTCCGCTTGAGTGTTTTTCGAAAGAATCAACACCACGCGCACGCCTCTTCTGCAAAACGGAGGAATTTTATTCATAATTTCAATATTTCCAGAGTTTAGAGCGTGTTCGTTAGGAAGAACAGAACGCTACTAACTGATAATCTAATAAGGACTATTTTGCATAGTAAATATATAGTAAGTACTTTTTACAGAGATAAATAGCAAATCTTTAATCTTTAGTCTACTATCCAGAAACTTGAATAAATTGCAACCGTCGCTTCTGTGGACCTCTATTTTCATATTTCTCCGGCTGCTATTACTTTATTTTAATTGAATGTATGTAGTGGTACTTGGAGTGATACGTACATACAAAAAATATGCGTAGCACTTAAGACGGACGCACCTGATGGCCTGATCTGAGATGAATTCCCCGCAAGATTGGCTTGGCTTGGCAGATATTATTTTGTTCATAGCACAGGCACAGAACTCCATAATAAACGAAGAATTCATTAAATACTACAGATTACAGATATACAATAACCTGACATCCCACCCAGGCTTTCCTAAGCATAAGCAGGTCCTATTTTTTGAACAACTATGAACCTAGAACAAGAATAACAAACAACTAAGAAACTCCGTTTCAGTAATATTATCAAAGAGGAATGGAATCAATATTTCAATCAATCAATATAAGCTAAGGCGTCACATAAAAACCTGTAATTTGATATTTGCTTCTTCCCTGACATCTCACTTAGATTTACATGTTCTCAAACTGATCTACCCGTCTCTTCGTATTCCCCTTGCGAATCTCACGAAGAGTCTTGTATTTGTCTCGTCCTTGTCGTACGTTCTCCTGGTGCATCTTGTCCAATGTTGTTTGTTTCGTTTCATCTAGGGTTTCTGCCAAATCCTGTTTCAGCATCTACAATAAGAGGAGCAAACGCAATTAGGTAAGTAGTTGGCATTCCAAAGTACTCTCGGTAAGCATTGCCTTGCGTCTGATCTGATCACAGTCGAATAATAAAAACTGCACTTACCCTGAGCTGATTCTGAATTCTTTCATTCTTCTCAGCTTCGGTTCGGCGGTCGTTCATTGGGTCTTCAATGTTCATGTCCCCAGAAGCAAGTTCATGTCCATTCGATAAACCATTTTCATCATCTTCATCATGTTCAGTGACCTGCAGATGAGCGGGAGTAGTGGTCGCACTAACCATGGCAGCAGCAACTTCTTCCTGACGACGACGGGCTTCCTCAACTTCTTCCTGGAGTCGACGAGTTTCCTCGTCCTTGGCCTGAACTTCTTCCTGAATTCGACGCACTTCTTCTTGTTTCAACCTTCAAGTAAACAATACTTCTGTTATCACACGTTTTCAAACTCGGAATAATGAAACATGAAATCTTAGTCCTGATTGATCGAATGGCAAGTTAGCACGAACGACACTGGGTACTAAAAGTAAAACGTACCTGATCTCGTCTTCCATCTTCTGTCTTTCCGCAAGTTCGAGCTCTTTGCTGGCTTCGAGACGCTCCATCATCTCTTGAAGCTCGTTCTGACGTTTCTCCAATTCTTCCTTGGCCTCTTGCAGCCGTCTCAGTTGTTCTTCAAGACGACGAATGGTGTCCTGCGCATCTAAAAGCTCTTTTTGTCGCATTTCCATTTCCTTCTGCATGGCCTTGAGACGATCCTCGTATTCTTGTTGCTTAAGTTCAGCTTGTTCGCGAGCAGCAATTTCTCGCTGTAGCTTCTCCCTGCACGACAAGCATACATGAATAAATACTCAATATAACCAGCACACCCTAAAGTCAAAGTCTTTCTCGACGTCTAAACATACTTTAGCATAGGTACTTGAGTAGAAACGAAAGTTAATAGTCGAAATTACCTCTCTTGTTGTTTGGCCATCTTCTCCTCCCTGGCTTGTGCTTTCATTTGTTGAACTTCAATAGTATCGGGCTTACGACGGCGCATGTACAATTCGTGATTTCCCATGCAAAGTGCCAAGATTCTCTTATTGATGCGAAGTCGAGGAGCAAAGAAAACAAAATCTGGAGACTTCTTGTCGATGGGTTTGATTACAAACTTTCTGTCATTGAAGGAAATGTTACGAATCTCTGACCAGGGGAATCCAATTTTGGGTGTGAGGCGATCTTCACGCTCATAAATGTTCAGACCAAGAGCGTCAACTCCGAGCCAGAGCTCGGTCCCTTTCTTGTTTTTGATCTCAAAGTAATTGACACCATACATTTCCAGATCTTGAGCAATCTTCAGGTACTCCATCATGGCATCTTCACGCATCATTCCCTTGTGTTCTTTCCACCAGCTCAAAATTCGTTCTTCCCACTCTTCACGAGACATATTGTGTTGGTCCATGACTCTGAATATAAAGATTTTTAACTTATCTTTAGTGAATCAATAGCAATGTCAGTAGAAACAGAAAGCAAAATAGGAAATCACTGAAATTAACTACTAGACTTACCTTTGAGGCAAAATCCGATCGTTGGACAGATTCCCATGAAGTTCCTTGTTGTAATCTCCATACTTGGCTTGAACGGCGTAAGAGGCCAAAAGAACGGAAGTCTCTGGTGGGCAATAAATCTCATCGGATAAAATTGCGTTTTTTACTTGCAAATAAAACAGCCTCTGCAAAAGAAGTAAAAGAACAACACTGTCAACTGTGATAAAACTAAGGAATTAGAATCCGGAGTGCCTCTATAGAAGTTGCCGTACCGTAGTGATGTCTTGAATCAACTCCTCAGCCACATCCTCAGGATAGAACTTTCCTCTGAATCGAAACTGCAACGGCGACTCCTTTTTGATGTCTTGTCCAAGTACCTGTTTAGAAAAGATTCTTAGATATTGTGTAGAATTAGAATTGTACAATAAACGCATCAAAAATAAGGGCTATAAAATAATCTTTAAAAGTTTATATTTCATGCTCATGCATCGTAAGGGCTGTCCTGAAAAACGGATAATGTTATAGTCTTTCTACGTATCATACTTGAGATTTAGCCATAGACCATAGAATGGTCGAACCATAAAACATAAAACATAACACAAGGCTTTAACTGAAACTGAACACGAACACAAGAATTAAATTCATAAGCGGGGTAAGATTTGTTCATAGTATTTACGTAGGCAAAAAGAACCAATAAGTCCTACAAATCCAAACTACTAGCAGTAAACTCCAAATGAAACTCGATTTTACAATAAATTAAACTATTAAAATGAACTGACAGGGCCACAGAAGCCATAAATGACAAGCAAAAAGTTTCTTTACGCAACATTCAAGCTATTCAATCGCGCTTAAAAGAGGAGAATAAATATTACATGCAATAATACTAGTACGCTCAAATTGTGGTCTTTCACCTTCATGCAAATTCAGGGCCTGCGTGGTAGTGTGGAAGCATAAATGCTAACATAATTGCAAATACTTTAAAACTCACAAATACCAAATACATACCGCTATTTGTTTGCAAATGTCCCTGACAGGAATTTAGATAAAAACTCTCTAGTCTAGAAGTAAAGCTATGGCTTATCAAAATAACTCCATTTGATTCCATGCTTATCAGAGCGGAAAGCTTCAATAAAAAAATTGGCTCTGTTCTGACTAGCATGTAAAAATGCATAGGTAGGTATATTATTTAAAATAGGAACAAGCGGTTTGGGATTGGAGTACCTAGTGAAATCTTTCCCAGGATTAAAAAATAATACATTAATCGTCAAGTGCGAAAAAACATGCGCCTGAACTAAAGATGCGGTTGACCTCTACTTACTTTCAACAGGGCTAGGTAGGGTACTTAGGAAAATGAATTTCAAAGCCAGAGACCCTGGCTGGACACTTGACATGAAGGTTTAAAGGTTAAAGCCCAGAGACAGGAACAGGAGACAGACTACTGATGACGTCAAAGGAGCAGTGAAGAAAGAGAATAGATTGAGTATTCATTAGTCCTATCGTATTATTTACGAGAAAAATCAATCAATCTGCTCAAGTTTTGTAAGTAGTACCAGACAAGAGTCTCCGTTTCGCATAAGTTGTCGGATAATCATTTCTGATAATTTCTCAACCTCTTCCTTGAAAGGGCGTAGAGTATTTTTCCAGCAAGAGCAAGCATTAAATATTAAAGAGTCAGTTAGCACATTCTCACTCCATTCCATCATTTTACATAAATACATTTCAAGTACATCCGTTAAGGGGATCTGAGGTCATAATGAGACCTTGGGGATATTATTTACCTTCTTGTTCAGCTTGAGCCACGTTGTGTAGCCCTTGCTATCGACGTACTGGAGCCCAAAGAACCATATCTCGCGGAGTCCAATGGTCTTAACAACTTGGTCAAACAGTTGTTTCCCAGTTGTGGACGGTTGGATTGCAAACTCCAACTCCGCATCCATCGTCGTAACCCGAACATTGACCTGTTAACAGAAACAAGATAAACATTGACCTATTAACAGAAACAAGATAAAGTTTCATGTTCCATTAGCGTCATTCACGTCTGACGTCACATTAATTAATTACTACCGACTACGGTATTACATGTAGTTAGTTTACTACCTCTGAGCTGTTCATAAAACATATTTACAAAGTAAAGACGTTCTTGCATGGTGATGTGCAGCGTTCATATTACATAGGTATGTACCCGATACTCGATGCAGGCAGATAAAGTAAAGATTCATCCATGTGGAGTTTCACGTATTCCACATTTAATTTGCAGTAATGCGATTACGGCACAGTACTAAATTCCAATTACAAATCACACTAACGGTGACGTAGGCAGGCGCATATCGTATTTTCTCAGTGCGATTGTCAAAGGAAACGTAATTTCGCTCACACTATAAATTAAATTCTACAAATTTAGTAATTAAAATTCAACGTTTCCAACTTTCCCAGTGCTGGATGCTGTATTGATCGTTATCACTTAAGATTAGAGAGATCCGGAAGTTTAACAAGCTGACAGTCAGAGTGAGGCACTTCAATAAATAGCTCTAACTCTGTAACCCGTTTCTTTCATTCAAGATCTAGTTCGATCGAAATGCAGTGAAGTGAGCGTTGGAAATTTGAGAATTGTATCATGTATCAAATATTAAATCATAAAAGACGATACAGACAGATACGTTGGTCAATAGAATGCGAAATATCAGAACCTACTTGACGCTTGGCTATCTGCTGGCTATTTCAACTTAAATACTTTCGGTACTGATACAGTATGCGACCCAGGCGATACTTGGGTTCCTATAACTTTGGTTAGGCTAGGTTATAAAAAGTCAGGTTAGGTTAGTTATAAAGTCTAACCAAACCTCGCTTTTTATAACCTAGCCTAACCAAAGTTATAGGGATCCAAGTATAGCCTGGGTGGCATATTGTATAAGTATCTTACTTTCTATGAAATGCCCTCCCAATCAAGCTTTACCACCAACGAATATTTCGAAAAACAAGCAACTATAAATAGAAAATGTATGTCTTCAAATTAAAATTAAATGCTTGAAATATAGGCTGAGCATTGAGCATACGATCGACCGCATAGCATACCGCATCAATTCAGCGTTCAGCTAAAAAAAAAAAGTCCATGAGAGCAGAGCCGTTTCTGTGACTAAAAATTAGCGGAAGCTCAAACCTCAGCTTAGTCAACGAAATCGCAAGTATCAATCATAATTTTAAGCCCGTATTATCCTCCTCGGATAGCGCCCAGTCAAGAGCAAATCAAGACCACGTTTTCCCTATAGAGCTCTGGATTACTAGATTGAACCATTGAAAGTACAGGCAACCACCTGACCTGACTGACTTATGACTGCGTCATCTAGTACTCACTGGATTTTTCCTTGCTGGATTTTTATGATCAATTACAATTCGTGTACCTGTTGTGGCAATAATAAAGCACAAAGTACGCAGCTATAGCTGCGTATAAAGACGCCTAAAATTTCACCAAATGTACCTTGCCTGCTGACACAATGAAAAAGAAAATAGTCCTCTCTTGTGGCCTGCTTCTCACGCAATCCAGTCAGAAAGTCAGAACTCTGGATAACTGCCTACCCAAATTTTAAATTAACATCTCCCAAAACAAAGCAGTCGGATATCAGATATCAAGATTCTGAATTACACAATAACTACCTGTGCCATGTCATATGTACTTACTGATCGCACAAGCACACCTAGAGTGCGTACTGTAATCAGAAATAAGTCATACGACATATCCACATTATCTTGAAAAGTCGGAATACCACACATGACACATAAGCATCACGAATTACGATACGATTCATTCATTTCTAAAAGTTTGTAGTTTTCTTTTTTACTTTTTTTCTTTAACTCGCAGAGTGTGCGCCCACAGTAACCTCTAACTGTAAGTTGAACCTATTAAGTAAGAAAATATACGGAAAGTTCTATCCACTACTGGCCGAGACGATTGCACAGCACAGCTGAAGTGTTGTTAGTTTGTCTTACTTATGTCTTTCGTGCAATAATAATTTATAATGTAAACATCATACAGCACACCGCAGCGTTACAAATGAAAATGACCCTGATACACTTCACTAGCTCTATTTCCCACTACTGGGTGAAGCAATAAGCACGCAGCAACCATGTGAAATCTACAACAAGCTACATACGACCAGGCAGGAGGACCAGGACCGGAATGGGTTTCCGTCACTACTTCCTATGTATGATGTATGAAGCTTTCAGACTAAACTCGCATTAATCATCATGAAATTCTGAGTCAGCGGGTCAAATACGCCTTCAAATATTCATATAAATAAGTAATTGGAAATCCAATAATAAGGCGAATGTTGTTAAATCGAGGTTTTCACTGCTCATTTATGGAGTTGTAATTTTACAAGAACCTTAGAAATTGCAAAAACGTCTTCCAGGGTCTCCACGAGCCTGGTGCAATTTGCATGAGAATTAGTTTTACGAATTACGACACGCCGAAAAGGAGGACTCCGTGTGCTTGTGAATATATTAGCTCAATAATTATTTCAGCTTGTGAGACGGCTAAAAGGAGTGAGAGGCGGAAAAGAAGTCACGTCATGCTCATGCAATCATGAGTAATAAACTGAAGATATGGGGAGAAGAAACAATACTCATCTTTAGCCATGAAACTGTTAAGTACATGACTTAATACTCAACTGTCAAGCCGAAGGAAGGACTAATCTTAAGATACACGTTACTTAAAACATGTAATGATAGTTCTCGACTCAAATTGACAGATAGTTTCCATCCAATTCATTCAATTCGGGTTTTCCTGCAAGTAAATGGCTTGGTCGGACTTCTTTGGGCCATAAGCACTACATACATAACACTAGGTTTACCTACGTTCTCCACGAACGAGCATGCTAGAAAGCACTCATTAGCCCCCAATTATTTTAAATAATGCTTTACTAAACACAGGTTTACGTACTGTTAATTGTAAAGTATTCAATATTTGGGTGACAACCGACAGTATAACGAATGAGTGCCGATACGAATACTGGTACTGGTACGACTAGTTAAGTCAATATCAGGTACCAGGTAATGTTAGTCGTATGGCATTTCCCGCATGTTAGAAGTTACAAGTTACAAGTATGTGTCAGTTCGTACAGTAGTATTGTATATATAACTAATTGGAAATCTCCTGACGTAGCCTATGCATTCGCCATGCAATTAGTTTTTGCGGTTGGATCCTGAAACAATTTGTTCGTATTTGCGTTGTTCGTTGTTAAGATTTTTGATTAAGTACTTGTAGCTCATGCTTATGTATTATGTAGCTTATGCTCATGCATGTCTTCCTAGCTTAGACCTTAATTAGTGCAGCACTTGAGGCATCTAAGATTAGAAATAAACAGTCAGCGTACTTTTATCCAGATTAGGATTAGAGCTCAATCCGGTATCCGATACCGATAACCGTAACCCGAAATAAAAATACTAATCTGCCTATACTACTGCCTACCCAGCTTTCCTATAATACATATACCTAACCAACCGGAATACAGAATCTTGCCTGATTCCAAAGTCTGAGGAAAAATGCTCCGATAAAAGATTTAGCACAGATTTCGGATTTCAGTATCATTAGAGTATCAGATATGAAATGACAGAAAATCAGAATCTGGACCAAGAATTGGGAACTTTTTATTAAATTATACCTATTGTATTGAATATCTAAATATACATTGTAATGTATGTACTTTTTGCGTATACCTACTCAATACATTTCAAAAGCTCGGCCAGTTTTGTTTCCCTCGGCACGAGATGTTGCTGGAACTCTAATTACGCTCCCAGTTCCAAAATTTGGAACGTTTGTAAAAGACATTTGCAGTAATCAGCAATCAGCACACTATCTGATCGGTGGATAAATAGAAATGCCCTAGCCCTTCAACAACTAACAACTCAACCGGAATTTGCTGACGTAAAACTGAGTCTTTAGTACCTTACCTACAACCTAATGATGAATGAAGCTTTGGGCAAGAGCAGAGACAGACACTACTAGATGCTTGATCTGAGACCCAAAATACACGGTACCCAGTATAATTCGAATGACGACGGTGTGACGGAATAATGTAAAAGAATGAACAGAAGGGGAATTACCGATTTGTTGCTGGACGCCACCATGATGATTGTGTTACTGTTATTTCCCTGGATCACTTTTGTAGATGAATTTTCTCCGTTGTAATAAAACAACTGGTTCTCGGCTCAAAACTTGCCGAGCGTGTGTCAGTCAACTGAGATGCACTTGACCTAGTCCGACGGTGGAGACTTGGAGCTTTGTCTGAGCGGAGTAACGGACAACGCGAACGTGAGAAGAAAGGAAACCGGCCAGCAAAAGAAAAGAAGTTGACGTTGTAGAGCGTGGGGGAACGGAAAACGGAATACAAAAGCCCGATGTTCAATTGCTAACTGGCGTCAAGCTCAGAACAACGACAGAAGAGCGAGTGAAGGAAATTGGAAATGGAAAGTGTGGGGAATGAAATGGATTCCACTAGCATTAACCATTCGATCCCCTGCCCTGCCCTGCCTCGAGTACGTACTACAGCAAATAATACTGGTTCAGAGCTTATCTTCAGTTCAGATAAAAACATGAGTCAGGAACAAAGCACATAGGTAGTAGTCCTCGCGGAATTTCTGCCGGCTTGCTAGCATAAAATATTAGTGCCTACGAACATGAAAAAACTGACTAATAAAAAATTAGATATTGCTAGACATAAACCATAAACTGCTCAACTTACTAGCTGGGCTCAACGAGAGAAGGAACATGAGGAAGAGCCGAACTTCCCACTAGCCTAATACGCAATGCATGAGCTAGCGCCTCTGTGTGCTCACTCCTCTCTCTTTCTCTCCCTCGCTCGTCGAGCGTCGTCGGTGCGCACAGTGGGAAATTTTTTTAAAAAGTGGCCGAGCCTTTTTTTCGCGCCTCGCGGATTAGCAAAAAAAAAGTGTCGCTTGTTGCCTCAGCTTGCCAGCCAAACGGTGGATTAGACACCAGCTACGTTCGCGTCAGCTAATCAGCTAACCCGAACATTTGCTAACGCAAGCATCAATAATAATTTTAACTTTATAAATTCAAGCAAGCCAATGTTTAGTTGTAGATGCTTGAGTTAATACTTCCAATTCGAAATAGCTAAAGACGAATGCTAATATCAGTCTATTTGCACGCAATTAGTTAATTACAATTAAGCCAACTAACTCTAAAGTGGTTAAAGTTGTCCGGAAAAGTGACCGAACCGATCATATTTTGTATCGCAATTAATAATTTCAATAATATTTGACCTGCAATTATTAGCTTCATGTTCATGCAATTAGTTATTTGCAATTAATCCAATTGACCATAAAGTGGCTCAAATTGTCCAGAAAGTAGCTGAACCCATGGTATTGTGTATAGCGATTCCTAATTCCACCAATCCGAGCCCTAGTTTTTTAGCTGTTTTAACGCAATTAGTTAATTACAATTAAGCTAATTAACCTTAACTGGTTTAAATTGTCCAAAAAAGTAGCTGAACCCATGGTATTGTGCATAGCGATTACTAATTTGACCAGTCTGAGCACTAGGTTTCGGCTGTTTTCATAGAATTAGTTAATTACAATTAAGCCAATTAACTCTAAAGTGGTTCACATGGACCAGAAAACTGGCTATGCCCATGTTATTATGCATAGGGAATACTAATTTGACCAATTCCAGCATTAGTTTTCAGCTGTTTTCACGCAATTAGTTAATGACAATTAAGCCAATTAACTCTAAAGGGTAGAAAATGGTCGAAAAGAGTGGTTAAGCTTATATTCATATGTACTATATCGGTTTAGTCACTTTTCGTTACCATTTTGACCATTTCGAAGTTAATTGACTTAATCGTAGTTAACTAATTGCGTCTGATCAGCTGATAATAGTGATAATAAGTGCTTGGG
>VNWX01000808.1:0-18337 GCA_009869905.1 Ceratophysella communis
AAGCCCAGCGTAGAGAATATGGCAAGTTGGTAATGTTACGGCATTGTAGAAACGTGTACACATCTGTGAACACGCGCGGCACTGTATACGGACCAATTTCTCCGGACTTTTGAGGGTTAACATCGGCTTTGTTCCTTTTATACACCAAACGAAAATCTTGCATCGCCACTGCGGTGTGCCAGGAGCCCTCGTAGAATCTCAAGGGTGTTTACCCGCTAGAATTCTTGATAAAATGTCATCTAAAAAGTTGTATTTTAAATTTTAGCAAAAAATCCGAATTTAGTGTAATGTTTAGCTCGAACACCCTGATACCTGATCCCCTCAAAATTTTATATTTATTTCTCTAATCTCGTATTTGGCCAAGGTTTATCGCAGACCTTGTGATAATGAGTATGATGCATGATTCGATGATTTGGTGGTCTGAGTAAAGATATTGGGGTGAGGTCGATGTTCTGTTCGAGTTTTAAGCTCATGCGGATGCGGAGTAAAATTGTAAAATACACGAAAATTAGTCCTAGATTAGTTAATTAGCAATAATACAGCTAACAATAAGATCCGGAAAAGTATTTCAGCACCGATAAAAATTTGACTAATAGAAAATAAAAAGAATCAGCTAATTTGGTCCTGATACTGATACAATTATGTGATATTATGTAGGAACGCACGGCTCGTATCTCGTATCAGTGAGAAATGGAACACCTTGTAATTTGAAGGGCAACAGTAGATACTTTTCGCTTATCTTGCATACTACCTTATACTACGTTGCTATTAAATATTTTGCCGTTGTTTATGCTTTGTTTAATCATTAAACAGCTACTTGTTTAGTAGGTTGTAGGTTCAAATCGCGCAGGCAAAAGACATGAAATAAACTACAGTAACTGTTAACCGCCTGTACATCTAAACTTTCAGCTTCCAATTCCTATTTCCCATGAACCATGACTTGCAAATACATAACAGTCAGAGCGCCATGATGATGATGACTAGTTTGTTGGACTATGTTGTGAATTCGTTATGTATATGTTTATCTACCTGTACACTACAGCTGTGGCTGAGAACTCTCTCGTCCCTTCTCGAGTGGTGATGGTGATTGGTAATGGTGATGCTGATGAGTCATAGGCTTGCGTGTACGTTGAGTTTTTATTGGCGAGTCAGATCAGAGTCAGCGTGAGATAGCATTTTTTGTATGCATATATGAACGAGTTTAGAAGGTCATTTCTGGCATTAGTTTATCGCCAGTCGTCCTGCTCACAGGTAACAAACGAGGAGCTCTTGGTCAATATTCTCATAGGTATTCACGTTAATCTTCATTTTGTGCTACAGCTTAATAGCTTTTATTTTACTTTTAAGTGTTAACAATATAATTGAAACCAAGAAATACAAAGTTTTTGTTCATTATTTCTTGCAGAATTTAACGCTTTAAGAGCAAGAAATGGATTTCGGAGTTTGGGTTCAAAATCCCAATTCAGCCAACACAAACAATATGAATCAACCTCAGGCAACGGGTCAAAGTCAAACGGACAGCGCTGCTAGTGCTCCAACGCAAGCCACCACGGCTCCATTGCCCACTCCTGGCGTAACTCGTCCAGGATCTGTGGCCGGAAGTGACGATGCATTGTTCACGAATCAAGTTGAGCACCGAGGAATAAGTTGTGACGGATGTGGCGGACCAATCTTTGGATTTCGTTACAAGTGCATGAAATGCCCTGACTTTGATTTGTGCGCTTGTTGCGAACGTCGTGGACTTCATGCTGGACATATTATGATGAGAATTGCGTTTCCGGAGATGGCATACGAAGCTGTTCAGGTAAGGATTTTTAAACCAAAAGCAATTTCGAAAATTAAACTATGTGCAGTTCACAAATTTAATTCGTTTTGTTAATTTAATTCCCAGCGTTACATGAACAACACTGGATCACCTGAACTCCCACGTCGTGGATGCCATGGACGTCCAGGACGTGAACGTCATGGACCCCATGGCGAGCATGAACGTCATGGACGCAGACGTCGCCATAGCCAATCATCTCCGGACACTTCGGATGAGGCACAGATGCCATTTTGTCCATACACGGCTGGCAAGAAGGAGTGGAAGAAATGGGCTAAGAGTTTCAAAAAAACTGCACATGTTCATCGTCGGGCGGCTGAAGCTTCTATGAAATCCGCTGCTTCTGGGTTTGCTGCTGCTGCAGCAGCTTCTACTACGCCTGTCCCTGAGGCTGCTGGAACTAGCGCAAATACTGCTACCGCTTCACCTCCGTTTGACTTTACGCAAGCTGCGTCACAGATTCAGGAGTTTTTGAACGCATTTGGTAAGTTTTTATTTCCATTTCGTGAGTAGTTAGTTTTTAATTTTTCTGGTAATTTCTCACAAATTCTGTTTTTGTAAATTCCAGGCGTCCCAATTGATGTTGTTGAATTGTATGATGAGTGGGGCAATCGTGGGCAGCCTGCTCCTACTGGAACTGGATCTGCTGGTCAGACAGGAACTGGAACTTCAGGAACCGAACCTGCTCCAGCTAATCAAGGAACCCAGACTAATGTTGGGACGTCGCATGCTGAAACCCAAGTTCAACCTGAGACCCGAAATGCTGGAGAACAATCTGCTATACAAGTGGAACAGCAGTTCCAAGGATTGAATATTGGAAATGAAAGTTCAGTTGAAGCTCCGGCTTCAGTGAGCATGGATACATCATCTGCCTCATCGGCTCCATTGATTACATTGGCCTCTGGTTCTGGTCCGGGTTCTGCGGCTGGAAACGAAATGGAAGGTGAAGGTGGATGGACTCTTCTTGACGAAGACAAAGTAAGTTACGAATCGTTGGATTAATTGGTCGCTAGATCCGGAATTGACTACGTTTATGAGCCAGAAGGCTGTATTAGAGCAATATTTTCAATGTACCTACCTGAGAGCTAAATAGACACTGGGTTTACCGTTTTATGCCTTTCCCCCAACTTACCGTGATAAGCTAAACCATGCAGTTTTTTCATTTCATTAGCAATATGTATTGGTTATTAGAGTTTTTTGCAATGAACTTTGTATGCAAGCATGAAATGACGTAAATTAATAGATTGTTTGCGAGTGTTATTCTAACTGTGTGTGGGATTGTCGCTTTCTAGGTCGTGGATTTGAATCGTGACAACGACAACGCCGCAAGTGGGGATCAACCACCCGCTTCGGCTCAGGCAGAGAACGTTCGACAGATTCCCATCAGTGTGGAATCTCAGCCAGCACCAACAGTTCCAGAAGTAGTTGCGACCCCGGCTACCATTGCTGCTCCTGCATCAGGAAGCAACACTGCTTCCGAAGCTTCTGCTCCGTCGGCTCCAGCTCCAGCTGCAGCTACTCCACCAGGACAACCAATTTATCCTACACTGCCCCAGATGCCACCAAACTTGCAACAGCTCATGAACACTGTTGCCAGCACCGTTGGAAATGCTACGCGTAATATTCCGATTTTACCATGGGCTCCACCGACCCGCCCTCCACAACAACAAATGGCTCCCCCAGCTCCTGCTTCTCAGCAGCAACCAGAATTGAATGAGCAGATGGTTATGACCTTGAATCAGTTGTTGAGATATGGGTTTCTCTAACCATGATGGTCATTTGGCTCGTTTGGTTCTGGCCAAGAACGGAAATCTGGATGAGACCTTGAACGCTCTCTTCCCGCAAACCTATTAGAGTTAGCCGGGTACTTCTCTGACACATTGAACGCGTTTCTTTCCTCTTCTACTAACATTCTTCGTCTCTTGGAGCACAGTTACATTACTTCTAAATTCAATATTTAGTGCTAATGCTAATGTGCTAACCCTAATCCGATTGGATGAATCTAATTAACTAAATTTTACCGCAATGATAAAATGAAACTACGGGCATCCACAAATAGTATAATGTTTTGTAGTTCGTGTATTGATGTTTTGCTTGTGTGTTTTTTGTAGCTACTTAAGATTAGAACCGTAATGAATTATAATATGCGTATTGATAATATCGTTCCTGATTTTGCTTACGTTAGAGGAAACAGTAAGTTGAACAATTTTGTTCGAGGGTTTACGGGAATTCGAATTTGGTTTGATCAGTGTTTACACTTGAATGGAGTACCTAAATAGTAATAATAATATTGTAAGTTATTCCAAGAGATATAATCAATTGTTGAGTTAATGGCGGGTTGGGGTTGTGTGCCATTATTGTATGTAGTTGCAATTCGCGCGTAGAATAAAATATTATAGATCACTTCATTTCACGTCGTAATTTCATTCAATCGATTTGATGTTACATAATTACTCTCATGTTATCTTACGTAAGAAGCGTGTAAATAAAAATAAAAAAAGTTTAAAATACGAATTCAGGATCTATTTCTGTTTTTATTACGGGCATAAAAAATACTGTCAATATTATTCATTCAACTTCAATTAAATTGGGTCACCACCGGTCGGAAATTCGATTTGATTCTGATGGCCTCCTACAGTATATAAGTAGCTGAACGCAATTCCTATTGAAATTTGAGCTATGGACAAGCCAGTATTCTTTAAAGGTCGTTTTCATTTTCATTGGCACTTTTGCATTCATTTTGTAATCTCGTACGACCTGACGACGACGGATTGGATTTGGAATATTGGATGAGAATTAAGGAGTTACTGGCGTGGGCGGACGCGTCTTGCATTATGAAGATGAAGACCAATTTCACAGGCCCCTCAATTAATGTTTCGAAAATTGAAATGGCTATGCTATAAAATTTCTTTACAAGGAACATAGCCGGATGCCTTTCTTGCTTCAGACAGCAAAAATTTACCTTTAGTATGGTCATTGGCATTGCATCAGATCTAACCTAAGCGTTCATTTTCTTAATTTTTGCTTCATCAGGCAGTCGCTTATAACGCCTCACGATAAGCAGATTGTAGTCTAAATTTATCTGTCTAGTCGGGTCGAAAATTTTTCATTAGAATCTTCAATATTTTAAAGGCTTGTTTTATAATTAGGTCGCGAAGCTCAATTTCCTGAAAATTCAAAATGGGAAGGACGATAAAGAAAGTGTTACTTGGAATATTCGAAACTATTTTGTCCCTTTTGTCGTTAATCCTCTTTGTTACCACAATTCTACCAATTTTTACAGTAGTGTTTTTGGTTTTCTACATCTGGAGATGGATTTTAGTTGTGTATGTGAAACTATATCGAAAAAACTACGCTCGGATAATGGGTGGTAAAAATCCGGTGGTCGCAATTGACGACATGTATACCCGACCATTGTGCACGATTGTTGGAATGGGCGCTTTTGATGGACAATTAGATTTGAATACTTCCATGAGTTATGTAAAGAATGTGATTGAAGCTAAGGACACAATTACTGGAAAGCTTCTTTACCCAGAATCTCATCAGTATTACGAAGAATGGAATGGCTTTATTTGGTGGAAATGGGTCAAGGAATTTTCAGTTGAAAAACATGTTACTTTATGGAATCAAAATCAAAATGAAGTGTCGGAAGATGATTTTATCCAAATTATTTCACAATTGGAAGCCAAGCCATTTGCTAGAAAAATGAGTCCATGGGAAGTTGTAGTTGTGC
The DNA here is from genome assembly GCA_009869905.1 of Ceratophysella communis. Classification (NCBI taxonomy): domain Eukaryota; kingdom Metazoa; phylum Arthropoda; class Collembola; order Poduromorpha; family Hypogastruridae; genus Ceratophysella; species Ceratophysella communis. The sequence goes on from VNWX01000808.1 coordinate 5,556, forward strand.
AAAATCTTCGGTTGAAGCGAGTGGCAGATGAAAATAAGCTGAAAACAGCAGTTGTTTTTAGGTAAATCCTAATTCCGCACCGTTTTCAAAGAAGCCTTTCAGTTTGACGCTAAAGTTATATTGTTTACAGATTTCATCATGGCTTCGCCGATGGTATTGCTATGCTGCAAGTATTCATGAGATTCGTCTTCGAAGATTCTTTCGAAAAAGTTGCTCGCCCAGTGTTTGTGAAACGAAATCGAATTCAAAAGAAATTACATCAAGTCATAGCTGCTTTACAGCTTCCGTATCAGTTTTTCAAACAAGGCATCGTGGCATATGATAGCAACGCCTGGCATTTACCGGAACATAAGTTATCACGGAAAATATTTAAAGCTTGGACTCTCAGAATTCCAACCCAGTGGATTAAAACAACGAAACAGCATCACAAAGTTGGGTTTACGGCAGTTTTGTTAGCTGGAATCTCTGGTGCATTAAGAAAAATTATGCTGGAAAACCAAATTACCATTCCGAAGAAAATGCATTGTATTCTACCGTTGCCATTTCCTGGACATCCGCCTGGATTTTGCAATCATTGGTATGAGCGGAATTCGCTTGAAATATTTACAATAAAACGGTTAATTTATGGATAAATACGCAGGAGTTACGGTTTCATCGGACTTCCGGTTGGAACTGAACTTGGAAAGGAACGCTTGAGAAAATGCAATAAATACGTCGAGGAACTCAAGGAATCACCCAGCCCTGCGGTCAACTTCGCGATTTTAGCAGCTTTCAACCAACTTCCAACATGGCTTATTAGGAGAACAACTCTTACAAATTACTTTCCGACGGTTATTCTGTCCAACTTTCCAGGACCGCCACCTGATACCGAAGGCGTGGGAGGGTACGCTTTGGTCGACGCTTGTTTCACTGGAGGACCATTGCGAGGCAGTATCGGTAAGTATTGTTCTGTTATTTGTGGTCCAGATAGATTACTCAGATATACTACTAACCACCAGAAAAATATTTAATAATCTTACCAGGAATCAGCATTACCATTCTTAGCTATGACGGAGCTCTCCGAATTGTGGTTGGAGTGGATAAAGCTATATTTCCAAATCAGAACATGGCTAACAATCTCTCGGAAGCTATTGAAGAGCAATTTTATGAGCTAAGATATATTGGCGAAACTGTTTAAATTTCGATGTAAATAAATGTAAAACGCCAGAATAATCGCAACGTCAATATTTTGTAAACCAACAAGTACCTATATGCTTCGAGATTCGAGTATTTACTTCATTTGGCCATGAGTTGACTGGATTGCTAATGTTAAGTATAATTTAACAAGGTTAGGAGGGAAGGCAAAGCTGCATTTGTGAATAGGTAACTTGCTGAGATGAAAATATTCAGATTCAATATTTTAAATAATATGATTACTCTGGTTAACAATAAAGCATTTTAAGTTATAGCGTAAAGTGCTAATCTTAAGGAGTAGATACAGGATTCAGGCCTAGTAATTACTATTAGACCAACCACCTTGAACGCGAGAACCCCTCCCACCTCCGTAGCCACCACGACCACCACCTCGCTGGTTTTGGTGTCCATGCCCACCATAGTCTCCGCCTTGACCACTGCCACCCCTATGATCCTGGTAACCACTTCCACCACGACCTCTGTCATCCCAACTTTGTCCTTGTCCACCTCGATAATCCTGGTGTCCTCTGCTGCCACCCGCTGCGGATTGTTGCCAGTTTTGCTGTCCTTGAATTTGTTGGTAACCACTTCTACCTCCAGCGTGTTCATAGCCCTGATTTCCGCCTTGTTGGTAATCCTGGCTACCACCGCCTCCGCCTCTTCCACCGCGAAAGATCCCACCGCCGCGACCACCTCGACCATCGCCTCCACCGCCGCCACGTGATCTCTGAGGTTGACTCCAACCAACAGATCCGCTTGGGCCCCCGCCTAAAAAAATCAATCGAGCGTTAGTCATACTAATTAAGAATAATTAGAATTTGAGTGGCGTCAGTACAGGTCATGGCCTTCTTCACCTTGTCGCTGTTGCCAAGCTGGCATTTCTGGAGCTGGTACTTGAGCTTCATCGGGTCTTCCTCCTCGATCAGGAACTTTTCCAATAGTAACAGAGTTTACAACAGATTTTGTATTTTCTCGGTACTTCGCCGAACTTGTTTTTTCAATAATGGCTAGATCAGTACGTGCCGCGAGTACATCGCTAATTGCAACAGCCGGATTAGGATCTAGAAGATGTCGACGTTCACGAAATATTGAGTTCATTTCCTCCGTTTTGTTCTGAAGCCTGTCCGACCACTGGAACGGAAGACAACCGTATATTGAAATCGATTAATCAATATTAAGTCATTCTTAGGCAAATTTATTAAAATCAACGCTTACATGAAAAGATTGAACCGTGACATCTAGACGCTTCAGCAACATCTCTCTTCGGAGCTTGTATTCACTATTGAATTGTTTCTGCAAGTCTTCCAGTTGAGCCCATTGTTTTGGAGTTAAAACTCCTGTAAAGATAGGTACATTCTCTACTCCACCATTCTTCCATTTTCCTAGAACTTGTGAAATCTTCTCTAGTATTTTGGAACAGAGAGCAGGAATAGTAATATTGGCAGGGGGTTTTCCTAAAGCCAGTGTCTGAAGAATTTCTCTCAAAAGTCGAGCTTCTTGACTTTCGCTCTAAAGTAAGACAATCAAATAAAAACAAGGTGTCGAGATCGAGAAGTGGATTAGGTACTAGATATTGGCTTGGGGCTGATTCTATGAAATTTACCAATTCGATTTTCATTTGCTTCGGTTTATCAGCATCTATAATTCTGCTTGCCATTAGTTCACTCAGCAAGAAATTCAGAGTCAAAAGTCTTGCTTCAGGTGAGTCAAATCTTGAACTTAACGGACCTTCCATAATAGCAGAGTATGGACATCCCAATTCTAGGTGGTACAAATAAAGAACATGAAGCATTTGTATGTCCTCATGTTCTGATTGAGATATGTTCTGATTGAGAAAATCTTGCCGTATACTGACCATTCAAGAGTGAGCTGAGCTCCATTAGAAAGGATGAAAGATCTTCATTTGTAGTAATTGAATTTACAACTTCGTCTATTTTCGTTACTGCTTTCAATTGTGAGCATATCCACTCAATGAGCTTGGAATATTGAGACCAGTCTTTGAGGCATTGTCCAAGTGTATCTTCGTCAAATTTTGTTTCGTATCTGTTTACATGTGTAAAAAAAGTCATGTACCCCAACTGTATATTATCCCAGGTAAAGAATATACATACAAATTTGAATAATCATATTACTATCAGTTACATTATAGCTACACCGATGACACTTACTCAAGATCATCCAGTGAATCAAGGACCTGAAATTCCATTATCTCTGACTCTGATCTGCAGTCAGCAGTATGACTATATAAAGACTCCACGACAAACTACGTGCCTGTAATTGAAAGTATACACAAATCAGTATGCACTCAGCTCAGTGTGTACTGTACAGTACACATACACATAAAATATAAATATATCCTTTGTGAAACTTATATTCAACATTTAAAATATGAAATATTTGGGTCAAATCATAAATTAAAAACTGTCAACTGATGACTGATTGTGAGGCTTTAAATGCCAAAGCATAAATTCATTTGTCAAGTCACTACATTAATATGTTTCATATTATGTACGGTGTATTTATTTAAAACATGTACTAAATGGTTGGTTTTTACTAGAATTACGGAAGGCAAGATTTAAGATGCTCGATACACAGATTACTTACAGACAATTTCGGTCTGGCTGGACCACAATAAGTGACAAGGTTGAAGGTGATACCGCATACCACGCAAAGGTAAGCGCTCTTCAAGCTAAGCCCAACTTGTCCTTTCCGATAACTGTTGACTGTCACTGTAACTGTTGACTGTCAATCGTCTTCGTTCAACGTTGTTCAGCAAAGAAGCGACCCAACAACCTAACCGGTAAATATGGACGACGTCAACTTCCGGTTACGGCGTATTTCTATTGGCTAGAGCTAGACAGATTCATATTTTTCAGACATGTCAGACTTACGCGCCTGTACACCCACCAACATCATCTAAAGCCTGCTCTATCGCTAATCCTACTCCTACTCACTATGTCATGTCATATCCAGGCAGTCAACTTAAAACGTGCCCGAATGCAAACGGGCGGTAAGAATAAACCCGATTTTAAAAAAAAAAACTTTCTGTTGAGTCACTTTATCATTCAGAGTCAACTTAACAGTCTGTCACTTGTCAAAAACAGTTAATTCGATTTTGACCTTTGAATACTTTTCACGGTTAGCTGAAGTGTTGTAAACTGAGATATGGCTGGAGCATTACAGGAAGCAATTCGTTTGAGACAACAGCTGACCAATGATTGGGCCGGAGGCCGTTGCACCAATTTGGACAAATGTGGAGACTTGCTGAACCGCATAAAGGTGACGAAATATTTAGAACAATAGTGAAGCGTATACATACATACATAGTTGATGCTCTTTGTTTTACAATATCAGTTCTGACGATTGATTGTATTTCTGTATCTGTGTAATAAATGTATATAAATTTTGATCTCCAGCTTCTCTTGACCAACTTGAAGTTTTTGCCTGGATCCAGTGGAGATTCGTCGAAGGAAGAGCTTATAATTGCACGCGATGTTTTGGAAATAGGAGCATTTTGGTCGATTGCCAAGAAAGATATTCCATCCTTTGAGCGATACATGGCTCAGCTCAAATGCTATTATCTGGACTTCAAGTGAGATGACCGATCATTTCATATTTCATGATCCCATTTTAGTGTTTCGTTTTAAAAGCTAAGCTTAATTCCAAATGAATATATAACTGTACTTCTACTAATTTTGATTCACAGAAATGATCTCCCAGAGTCATCATTCAAGTGCGAGCTGTTGGGTCTCAATCTTCTTTGTCTACTGAGCCAGAATCGTGTTGCGGAATTTCATACCGAACTGGAGTTGTTCGCCCACCCCGACTTGCACATTTTAGAAAATGTGTACATCAAGCATGCTGTGGCTCTCGAACAGTATCTTATGGAAGGACGATATAATAAGGTAGAGCTTTCGAAATACGAAAATGTATTCTATAATGAATTTGAACGTAGTAACAAAACAAGTTGTACTCTTTGCTTCTTAGATCTTCCTTGCCAAGAAATTGGTCCCAGCTGAAGCGTACACATTTTTTATTGACATTTTACTGGATACTATTCGTGATGAAATTGCTGGATGTATTGAGAAATCGTACATTGGACTTAAGCCCGATGCCGCAGCTAAAGTACTGAATATGAATTTGAATCAACTTCAGGCATATGCTAAGAAGGTGAGTAGAATACTAATCTGTAGTTCCATAATGAATAGCTTCACGCATCCTAACAACACTGATTGAAAAACAAGCTTTAAATAAAAAATTAAATCTTTGCATCCATTTCAGAGGGGCTGGACTTTGTCCAATGGTCTGTACAACTTTCACTCAGAGAAGAAGCGAGATGACAGAATCCCAAGCCATGATTTGGCTAGAGAATCAATTGAATACGCCAAGGAACTTGAACAAATCATTTAAAATTTATTTTGTGGGATTTTTAGGGGATAATTTTCTGTACTTCATTAGTTTAATTTATTTGGCTAGTAGAAAATCTAATTATTCAAATTCTGGCAAAGTGGATAAAAAATACCACTTTCGGTAAGTTAACAATTAGCTGTTCGTATTAATTTTGAGTCCAAGTTTATAAAACAATAAAACAAATCTTTAAACCACAGCGCTGTTTGACCGCGATATAGTTTTTCTTAGTTCTAGTACCTTCAAATCCTCGTTTACATCGATTACCGACCGTAAAATGTTCTTCAGTTCATTTACGGATTCTCTATCTCTCGCTGCCGAAATCGGAACGATTTTGTCGAACCTGAAAATGTTTTTCATGTTAACCTAAGCATGGGGTAAATGTGCCGATGTAAACTGCTGGATTGCTTACCTGACTAATTTCTGAGGTCTGCATACATCAGGCATACTAGAAATAGCCTGCTGTAGTACTTCTTCATTTCTATATGCTTGTTCTACAGAATTCACCCTTTCTAACGAATCGGGCAGATCGATTTTGTTCAAAACAAGGATTGCTAAGACCAAATTACTCATTAGTACAGCACGGAAAAGCGAGGCAGATGGTGATCAAAAATCAAATAATGTTCCTGCATACCTGGTTTCTCTGCCAAGTCGGGTTTATAGAGTTCTAATTCTCTATTTAAGAGTAATATTGTTTCTAGAGCTGATCGAACTGGGTATTTTGGACCTAACTGGAATCCATGAACATCTACCACGAAAAGTAACACCTTCGTACGCTCCACATGCTTCAAAAACCTAATTCACAACGGCGGCAGAGACAATAATTACGATACTTTGTACGTATAAACATGATGTGGAATACTGTAATAGTAAATTTGTCGGTACGTACTTATGACCCATCCCAATATTCGCATGAGCACCTTCAATTAGTCCCGGTAAATCTGCCAGAGAAATCGTCCTGAAGTCGCTGAATTCAATTACGCCTACATTTGGTCGAATTGTTGTGACTGTAAAAAGATCATTCAAATTATTAAGTAAGTAATTTTTTAGTGGTAGACCTAAAGTAATTCGCGTTCGCTTACAAGGATATGCTGCTATTTTCGGTTTCGCGTGAGAAATTGCTCGCAGTAGTGTGGATTTTCCAGCGTTCGGAAACCCGACAAATCCAACGTCCGCAATTAACTTGAGATCAAGTGTTACACAGTGTGCTTGTCCTTTACAACCAGCATATCCATTGACTGCAGAACCTCCGTCTCCACCTTTCGCTACTACAATTTTATCGTTCTCGCTGTTGATTTCACCTGGATAAATACGGCTAATTTCAGCAAACGCTTTGCTCGATGATCGAAGTGGTAAATAATGCTTAAATATGTCATACCCATTTTCTGACCCTCTTCAGATATAATAGTTATGCCCAACGGCACTTGAATAATAGTTGGCTTCGCTGGTTCTCCAATCAAGCAGAAAAACCTTGAGTCACCTCCCTTCTCGCCAGCAAACCGCTTCGTAGGAAACTTCTTTTCCACATTTTTCAAGGTGGCATCTATTCAGTAAAGTTTGATTGAATACGATACAATTTAAGTTCTCCTACTGCTGGGCTCAGCGAGAGAGAAGGAACATGAGGAAGAGCCGAACTTCCCACTAGCTTAATACGCAAGGCATGAACTAGCGCCATTCTCTTTTCACTGCTCTCTCTTTCTCGCTTTCGTAGAGCGTCGTCGTCGGTGCTCGCACCTCTCCTATACTGAACACAACAGCATAGCATAAAGCATAACGTTCGATATTCGGCTATCAGCGGCACTTCAGTTGGTAAAATCTACAATGCCATTCTGCATTTTGCGTAATGCATCAAAAGATAAAACTACAACTAAATTCGCACTGAAGATGAGTATGAAATGTAAATAAAAATTTTTATAAAAATAATATTTATTTGGAATTTTAATTACATTTCAGACTTGAGTGCGAATTTAGTCGCAGTAATGATAGTATTGATGCATTACGCAAAATGCAGAACGGCATTATACCAACTAAAGTACCTCTGATAGCCGAATAACGCAACGGGTAGAACGTTGAGCGTGAACGCTCAAAGGAGTCGAGGTAGTAGATGCTACGTAGTAGGTATGTTGTATTAAGCGTGTGAGAGCGGCGAGCACCGACGACGCTCGACGAGCGGGAAAGAGAGAGGAGTGAGCACAGAGAGGCGCTAGTTCATGCATTGCGTATTAGGCTAGTCGGAAGTTCGGCTCTTCCTCATGTTCCTTCTCTCGCCGAGCCCAGCAGTAAGGCAAAATAGAATTTACAAGTTTCAGTCCCGCATCAAATCACATGCGCAGTTTTACCTTCCATTCCAACTACGATTACATCACCCCCATGACCTCCAGTACCTCCTCGTTGTGGAATTCCGCATCCGCCCGTACCACCTTTAACATGAATCCTCAGACTGTCATAAAAATGTGAAACGTGCTTCCGGATCTGTTTAGCAAAATGTTTTTTTTTAAAAATCATTTTCCCTATAGTTCTTTCATACAATCCGAACCGTTGAACTATTGTGTAAACTATTATGACTCACATTTCTCTTGCTCTTTCCCCGTTTAAACTCAGGGTCTTCAGCCGGATTATATTTAGAACTAGAATGATTAGCCGTTGATGCATGAAAACAAGCAATTGAGTTCGTACGAAGAAGAGAGTTCTGAATTAATTGAGCCCGGCATCTTAATTTGACAGCATTGAGAAATAATATCTTCAAATCCATATTCTTTGAAGTTGTATTTCTCCAGGTTAATACTAATACTATGTATTGTTTAGAATTTAATATGTAGCAATCAGCACTTCTCTTCTTTTACACGAACTGACGATTATCTAGATTTATTTATTCTGTTAAACTCTTTAGGAATACCCGCTCATCAGTTTCAACCATTCATCGATATTCTATCCATTGTTCTGTGCTTTGACTCTGAAAAAACAAAACATTCGAGATTAATAAATACAGAAGTTTAAAAAATCGCATAAAATGTTGATTCATGTCATGACATATCAAATTCACATATAGGTAATCAACGATTAAATAATAAAAAAGTAAACATGCTCAATGGTATTTGTTTTTTGTATAGATGTAATATTGACACCACATGCCTCCGCAAGTGTCGTGGTCGTGCGTGACGCGTGGCCGCGCAACGCTCTCTCAGACTGGTTAAACTAGAGCTTGCGACGACGGCAGGGCAGCGGTGGATGCTGGAATTAACTTTAATTTAGTTAGTTGACAGAATTAAAATAACGCTGCGATTATTTATAAAAACGTGAAAATGCAGTGCGTTTCACTATAACCGCGTAAAATTCAAATAAAATAAGTAGACCAATTGTTAACGCGCATTCCAGGAATAAATCCTGCGATCAGTGTAAGTTCGTTCGCGGGCTAGATACGGTTGCGTCCCCATTCCGAATTTGAATTTGAATTTCGGGAGTTACAGGGCGTGACACACGTGCGTTTTTTTTAACGACTGTTATTAACGGTCTTACATACAATTGACCTTGACATTTTAGTCATCACTGCCTGGCCTGGTCACCTACCATTAGTTGTTGGTGATCGATTAGCGTCACCCGTACGCGGTCAACGGACTGCGGTTATCGTCGGTGAGCCCGTTGTTGGTTTGCTAAGCTGAAGCTTAATGAGATTGCCTCATCTCCAGAGGTCGGATAGTTAGTTACTAAAAAACGCCGAAATAGTTAACTAAGGTGAAGTGGGGTAACTGAAAACGCGGGGCAATTGAAAATTCGATTTTATCTCGGCGATTAGATTAGCTATCGTCGCGCAGTTTTTTGGAGCATATAGAGAGCAGATCATAAGAAATGTCAAATGTGTAACTGCTGCATTCGTCAATTGTCGTTTTTCAGGTTGTAGGTTGGAAAACTATACAAGCTCGAATTAAAATCTACGATCGCGATGGGAAGAGCTTCAAAAGATAAACGGGACATTTTCTATAGGTAAATACAAAATACAATACACCATAAACTAAGTTGTAAGTCTCAGCCATATCTTAATGAGCTCGCCTTATCTCTCTAAGAGAGATGGCGGGTAGTTGAAATGAAAGTATAATGCATTGCTTTGAATTATCTTCAGGCTTGCCAAAGAGGAAGGATGGAGAGCAAGAAGCGCCTACAAACTGATTCATATTAATCAGACCTTCAATATTTTTGAAAATGTTACCAAAGCTGTGGATCTCTGTGCAGCTCCAGGAAGTTGGAGTCAAGTTCTGGCTCAAACCCTTCCAAAATCTGAGGAGACTCGTATTGTTGCAGTGGATCTACAAACTATGGCTCCAATTCCTGGTGTTGTCTGTCTAAAAGGGGATATAACCCGTGAATCGACAGCACATCAAATTATTGCTAATTTAGGGGACTCCAAAGCTGAGCTTGTTGTCTGTGATGGAGCTCCCGACGTAATTGGGTTCCATCAATTAGATGAATACTTTCAGTCACAGTTGGTTTTGGCTGCATTGAATATTGGTATATCTGTTCTTCAACCTGGTGGAACCTTCGTTGCCAAATTCTTTCGTGCAAGTCCCCAAGGTGTTCGGTCTACTTTTCTGAGATTCAAAGTATTCTTTGAGGACGTGGTGCTAAGTAAGCCAAGGAGCAGCAGAGTTTCTAGCATCGAATGGTACGTAATCCTGTCGCATCTTGCCCGTACCCAAGTTTTGGTTGAAGCTCTAATATAATATGACCATAATTTTTCTATTTCAGTTTCATCGTTGCTCGGAAATTTAGACTTCCCGTCGGATTTGCGGCCGGCTCGTATAATTCCTTTAACAGATACAACACTCTAATCGGTGAAGAGGTTTTGGCTAAAGTAAACAAATTACACGAAGATGTTAAGATAGGACCGGGGTTTCGTTTTATTCCGCCTAAAAATCCGTACGAAACGAAACCAGGAGAGGCTCCATATGAAGAAACTGAAGCCTATAAATTCAGGGTGATGATTAAATTTTTTGCTCCTTTTATAATTGCTTGCATTACAATTGTTGGTTTCAGTCGCTTTATATTTCTGTCACTTTATTCTTAAATACAGTATGATCCTTGTGGCAACGTGAGCCATTTTACACGAACTCCGTGTACCTCTACGCGCGAGGAACTACTAAATAAGCATTGCTTGAACCCGGACAGGGCTGAGGGAGAAGCCCCAATTGTAGAGATGAAGAGCCTGACCATGAGCGAATTTATCGAGCTCAGCAGAGTTGATCAGGAAGCCGAAGATCAGATATGGCTAGATTACTTGAAAGGTTTCCCAGAGTTGCAAGGAAAGGAACTTCCGGAAGGATTTTGGCCTCCGAATGCAAGGCGTAAACCAATTAAACTTCTTGTGGACTGGGAAGGAGAACCCGAGGCAGAGAAAGATCCTGCGCTTCTTTACGTCCCATGCGTTACTTCGGGGGACTTGAACGGATTTGATTCCGATACGACTTACACAGTTCCTGAGGATCATAAGTCATTACCGCCTGTTCAGTCTCCTATTACTCCACCGTATGCTGAGGCAGTGGCGAAAAGGAAGGAAAATTTAGCCAAAGGCGAGGGCCGTAAAAGGGTGAGCACAAAACACAACATTCTTATTACTACTATACCACGTAAACAGGTACCGTATTCCCAAATCCTAATCTGAAATTATATGCTGTTAGTAATTGAGTAATATTATGATTATTTACGGTAAGATCTATCCATAATAATGATTTGATCTGCCTTCAAGTTTTAAATGAAACTGATGGAGTAGCTTGCAAATCACAAATCATGAAGTAGTGCGCCAAACACGCGAGCACAATTAATTGAATCTGATGTTTACGAAGTAACGCGCTGCTGCTTCGTGCAATACCCAGTTATACTTATGGCCGAATTATTTAATTATCCTAGAATACAATACAAGCACATTGATTTTTGTTTTGTTTTGGCTGAATTTATTTTTTAATTTGCATACTTTTTATATGCCGTGCCAATTGATCTGATTGAGATATAGAAAATAGAACAAGATAGTGTAGAAGTTCGAAAATTCCTTCTTAAAAGAGGTATGGGTAGTGATGGTAGGCAGAGTAGGCCGAGACAACGTGGTGGGGTGCGGCAACGGCGACAACTGGTCCGACACCGTTGTTGGGTCCGTCGGTCCATCCGTTGCTGTAGGGAAGGTGTCCGCTAGCGTACAGCAGACCTGGAGCAGCCATGCTGACGGCAAGGACGAGGGCAAAGACGAACTGTTGTAAAATTAAGAAATTTTAGAATTTGTTTTATGCCTGATAATTTAAAACAGCAAATATTCTGAATTCTGAAATTATTCTAGACTTACCAAGAGCTTGTACATGTTGAAAGATTGGGAAGGTTTTGCTGCTGCTGTGCAAACTTAAAGTGTTTAAAGTGGATTAACTATTGATGCGAATCTCCACGTATTTATATGCGAAGCATTCTAATTTTTTATTCCGATTTTTCACACCGACCGAAAAACGTCTCAATTAAAATGCTATCATTTGCTCGGCATGCGGACGTGGCTGAAGTCCAAAGTTTAGGCATTCTTCAGGTGTACTATTAGTTTTTTTTTTGCGATGCTATAACGCTCCTGTAATCACTTCTTATAATTGTAAGTGAAATTGAGACACCTAATAGACAGAACGGCCTTGACATTCAGATACACGCCTGGGGGTGTGGTCCCTGTTGGATGTGTGATCTAGATTGGGCGTGGTCATCTCTTTAGTATGTACAGGGAAACTACCTCACTCAATATTCAATAATCAGAGCATGATGCGATAAGAAAGCGGATTTTAGTATGGATTCAAGTTCAAGTTTAAGGATAAAAAGAAGACATAATACGAACATCCGAATGATTTATGTTAGACATGAGATTGAATTGAATGACGCTGAGCGACGAGCGAGGGCTTGGTTGTATTTGGCATTGAACCTTTTTTTGCTTGAAATGTGAGTTCAGAAGAAAGGGAAGAATCTTGGCTCGTCCGAAATGCTATTATTCTCATTTCTGGTATATTTAATAATTGAGATTGAGAACAATTGAACTCATGCTGCTGTTACGCGTGTTGTGTAATTAAATGGATCAACTTTCGACTTCAATCAAGCTTTATTATTCCCTGCTTTTAGACCAGAAGGGTCTTATGGGATGGTCTTGTCCGTCGTCGTCTGTCTGTCTGTCGTGTAAAACACTATGTATAACCATT